>WSXT02151644.1:0-10257 GCA_011762715.2 Neuroterus valhalla
AACTGTGAACACGGCACTTGTTTGCTACGTTTGCTACCGCGCCACCATCTTGAATCACGTGAGCTCATTTTCGGGCAGCTGATGGCCGAAACAAGGGCTGCACATGCGCAGTAGTGCTGCCTCAAAAAGTGCCATTTTTACAGTCGCAACACGGACTGAAAAACGCGAATTTTTAATGTTTGAGAGGCAAAAAATTAATTTTTAGCCAAAAAATACAATTTTTCAGCAGGATGGTTGAAATTTGAACCATACAAATAAAAAATTTTAAACAAAAATGGAACAGTGACATTTTCGGTTCGAAAAATTAATTTTAAAGCAACCATAAGTGTTTCAACTAGATGATTGTTCAACTTATATGGAAAATGTTTGACTGTATAACTTGAATTGTTAACCGTAAAGAAGAAATTTTGGAGAAAAGTATCACCGAAATGTCGAATTCTGGACTATAAAAGATTAATTTTCCACTGAAAATGAAACAGTTGAATTTACAGTTGAAGGAATTGATTTTCAACCAATCTGATGAATTTTCAGGTATAATGATGAATCTTTAAACGAATAGATGTATTTTAACCAAAAAGATGAAATTTTGACCATACAGGGTAATTTTCAACAAAAGGGCGAATTTTCCACGAAGTAAATGAATTCTCAAAGATATAGTTTAATTTTCGAATTAAAAAATCAATGTTGAACTGAAATTGATTTTTAACAAAGTAAAAAAAAAAATAAATAAATAAAAAAAAAAGTCACAATTTCAACCAGAGGTGATTTTTGAATCGAAATAACACAACCTTAACAAGAAAATTTGATATTCAACAAACAAGTGTAAATTTCAAACAAATAGTGGATTTTTTTACTCGAAAAGGATGAATTTGCAATGAACAATATAAGCAAGCTTTCTATCATAATTCAGAAATATTTCTACTTCGGAATACTACTTCTCTCCTAAAGACTGCTTGAAGTACTTTCTTCATTTAAAATTAAGAGGAGGGAACTCTAAATTTGTGACAAATTTTGCATTGGAGGAACGAATTTTTCAAATTCCTCTCTTCTAAATCCGAATCATAATTAGTTTGAAAAGTTCAGGTTCCATGTGAAAAATTCCCTGTTTCAAGTGAAATAATATTTCTTTATTGGAACTTCCTGCCTTAAAACAAAAACTATAATTATTTTCTGAAATTCCTTGTCCCAAGTCAGATAAATGAGGAAAAGTAAAAAGGTGATAAACCCATTTTTTTGAAAAAATGAAGATGAATATTCTTTTTGTAGGTTTGTGCTATCAATTCGATTAGCAAATTTGAGTCAGCTAAAAAAATCTCACAGAGCAACAAATTTGCAAAACGCTTATCTAATAATGGAAAAGAAAAAGAAAATTATTCCTCTCATGACGAATAGATATATTTAAATAGTTTGAGAATCAGATCAAAAGGATCTTTACATCCTTTAGATTAAATTATTAGATCTCTTTTTGATTCATAAAAAGAAAGCAGTCATTTCTCGTTTTTTTTTTTTTTGGTAGAATTTTTAAGAGTCTTCGTTGAGTCAAGTAAATTTCCGGTTTTATAATCAAATTCCCGGTCATTTCCCGGTTTCCCGGTCAAGTCACCACCCTGTTATATTATTCAGTTAAAAATGGATTTACACATAGAAATATTCAAAACCCATAATAATAACTACGTTCAGTACTGGCAAAAAACTGTCGCGGTACTAAAATACCGTTACTACTGCATGGGCATCATCAGCGGGCCAGCAGTGCGCTATAGTACAAACAATAGTACCGTAAATAGTCTGGCGCATAACACTGCCAGTGGTGAATCTATAATGTTAGGGCGTGGCCCAATTTTATCGGATCGGAGCCACATAACGTTTCTAGTTTGAGACCAACTGAGTTATCGAAACAATTATTTTATCCTCAAATCGGGCTATCAGATACTAGATTTGACGTCCTAGCCATAAAGTATATCCACTGTCCTCTTCAAAGAAACACAAGGACCTCCCAGGAACTCTTCATCGTAAATTCTTGGTTTCAAAGTCTTTATTCTTCGTGAGAACTAAAGGTGTCTCGTATGCCCACCATGACTGAAACTCATTTACGAGAATGTTGTAATCTTGTATTATTTAATGTACATTGCAAACATTATTTCCAAGAAAGCAGGAGTATGTTGTGCGTATTGCAATTATTGTAGCAAGTCAAGCATAGCAATGTGAGAAATATACTTGACTTACTTTATTTGTTAATGTAATGCCAACTTTGATTGACAGGTATATCAATGTCGAGTTCACCGAGACAGAATTCAGATTTCTAGAGCAAAATTTCTATTCTACTCTCAGAAGGACATCAACGTTGGCCGACGACCGTAAAAATATTTTACTTTATCTGAGATAATTACCAATGGACTTATCGGTAATTCTAACAATTATAAATTAAAATTCATAATCATACATAGGGATGTGAAAATTGTAAATCTACGCTGCGTTCACCAATAATCAGAATGAAATAACAGCTATTGAAAGTGATTGCATCAGTCTCACTTTCAATCTTCTCTGGAAAAAATTCGCATTGCGAATTAATTCCACGCGAAACCATATGGCGTCTATTTATAGGGATAACCGTCTTTCAAGTACCCGATAATTTTAGCTTCTTGCTTGGTTGTATTTTCAATGGAAGCTCTTCTTTAGATTGCATATACGAAAGAGAACAGTAGCGATCAGAAAGGTAATGTAATGAGGAATTTTCTTATAATCAAATGCAGAAAGTATTTTTTAAACTGTTGAATTTTATATAGCCCTATATATGTGTGCAAAAATGATGCTTTTATAAATATTACACGTAACCAGGGTGGCGATTCGGCGGACGATTTGAAATTCCCGGTCACTTCCCGGTTCTTCACGGTCAAGTTATTCAATTCTCCCGGGCAACTGGAAGTAACATATTTATATTTGTCGCAAAACGCAAACATTTATTTTTATTCATGACCTTCATTGTGAACATCTTTTAACCCAACAGACCAAACGATGCAAAATAAATCAATGTTGAAAAGAATATCTATTATAATTTTCAACAAAAAATATCATTTATTTACAAAAATTGAAACAGTTCAACTTACAATTTAAAAAATTAATTCACGATAACAAAAAACAGATTTCCAACAAAATAGTTCATTTTTCAACCGTTGTGATGAATTTTCAAATAACATTACGAATCTTCAACCAGAACAGTTAAATTTTAAAACAAGAAGATGAATTTTCAACTAGAAAGATAAATATTAAATTGGAGCACTTCAATTTCCAAGCATGAAGGTGAATATTCAAAGAAGGAGATTAATTTCCAAACAGAAAGATTCATTTTCTAAGAAAAAAAAGTAGTTGAGTTTTCTCACAGATGAATTAACTTTTACTGAAAAAGATTATTAGACGAAAATTTGATTGCTCAAATGTTAAATTGAAAAAAATGAATTTTGAACTAAACAAATACATTTTTAACTAAAACGATGGAATTTTCAGATGGAATAAGTTTAATTTTCAGTCAAAGAAAATTACTTATAACAAAAAAAAACTAAATTTCCACTAAAAAAAATATCTTTCAACAAACAAAAAAGACTATATCTGTCGAACTAATTATTACATTTATACACCGAATGATAAAGAATCAAATGAAATTGTAAATGTTTAACTGAAGTAGATGAATGTTAAACCAGAAAGACGAATGTTTAACTGAAATAATGAAAATTTAACCAGTATAGTTCAATGTTTGTTAAAAAATTAATTTTCAACCGAAAAAAGTAATTTTCAACCAAAAAGTACAATTTTTCAACAGAATGGTTGAAATTCGAACCATAAAAATAAAAACAAATCTTCACTGAAATGTCGAATTTTTAACTAAAAAAGATCAAATCTCCACTAAAAATGAAACAATTTAATTTTCAGTTGAAGTAATTGATTTTCAACCAAACTGATAGATTTTCAGGTATAATAATAAATCTTCAACGGGAATAGATGTATTTTTAGCAAAAATATGAATTTTTGACCATAAAGAATAATTTCGTACAAAACAACAAATTTTCAAAGGAATAGTTTAATTTTCAAATTCAAAAATGAACGTTCAACTAAATACTTGAATTTTCACCAAAAAATGATGAATTTGCATTGAACAATTTTAACAACTTTATCATAATTCAGAAATATTTCTTCTTTGGAATACTCCTCCTCTAAAGACTGCTTGAGGTACTTTTTTTATTGAAAATAAGGAAGAGGGAACTTTGAAATTGTGATGAATTTTGGATTGGAGGAGCGATTTTTTCAAATTCCTCTCTTCTAAATCCGAATTATAATTACTTTAAAAAGTTCACGTTCCATGTAAAAAATTCCTTGTACCAATTGAAATTATACTTCTTCAGTAAAACCCCCTGCCCTAAAATAAAAACTGTAATTATTTTCTGGAATTCCCTGTCCCAAGTCACATAAATTAGGAAACGCTACTAAAACATGATAAATACATTCTTTTTGAAAAAATTGAGAAAATATTTCTTTCTGTATTAAGGCTATCATAAATTCAATTATCAAATTTGAGTCAGCAAAAAAAAATCTCAGAGAGCAAAAAATTTACAAAACGTTTTTCTTTTAATGGAAAAAAATGAAAGTCCTTCCTCTCATGACGTATAGATATATTTAAATATTTTGAGAATCAGATTAAAGGAACGTTACATTTTTAAAATCAGATGATAAGATCATTTTTTGATTCATAAAAATAAGAATGCGGTCATTTCTCGGATTTTTTCGATGGAATTTTTGATAGTTTAGGTTGAGTCGAGTAGATTTCTGGTTTTCAATTGAACTCCCGGCCATTTTCCGGTTTTTCCCGATGAATAAAATTCCCGGTCTTCCCCGGTCAAGTCGCCACCCTGATAACGAATAAGAAATTTTGTAGCTTCGATTACCTATTTTTTTATGCTTCCACGTGAAAAAGTCATAATTATATACTTGCCTCCCCAGAAAAAGGTTCAGAGGATAGACGAATAGGGGAAAAGATTGTGAAGGGGAAAATATATTACGGGACAAAATTTCCTTATTTTCTTTTCATGGGTCCTCGACCTCTTAGCGTCTGGAGCATTTCGCCTTATAAATATCACACTACTATTTTTATTCCCACTCTGAAAACCGTTCAAATCCATCTCACTGTTCGTAAGTCTCTCTTGTAAGAAAAAAATCCAAGTTACGAAGAAAAATCTCAAAAGAAAGGAAGTAAATCAAAAACTTCACAAGCGGTGCTATGAAATATTGAAGGGAGAACATTAACTCGACAATTCACATTCTTGTTACGCATTCATCGTTAAGAGGATGTCGTTAAAGTCTTTTTAATCTACCTACGTGGCGCGTGTACGAGGTTCACTTTTGCATAAGCATTCACCGAGAATGAAAGGGCTGTATAATATAATCTTTGCAGTTCCTTTGTAAGACCACCTCTACCTCGAGAGTAGACCGGATAATAAATACCTTGAACGAGCGCAGTGGTTTTGACACGTGCCACTTGTGCGAAACACGATTCTCCCAATTATAATGAAAATGACCCTCAGTATACAAAAATTTGAGGAATTTTTAAATTTATTCTACTTGCTAGCTTCCAGTAGCGATAAAATCGGTAAAATTTGGATTTCCTCATTCTTGTATATCAGGGTGGCGATTTGGCAGGCGATTTAAAAATTCTCGGTCAAGTTTTTCAATTTTTCCCGTCAACTAAAAATAACATATATGCATATATTTGTCGCAAAATACAAACATTCATTTCAATTCGTGACGTTCATCATGAACACCCTTTAACAAAACAGATAAAGAATTGCAAAATAAATTAATTTTGAAAAAAATAGAATTTTTTTCTACAAAAGTTGGAACAGTAACACTTACAATTGAAAAAATAAATTTGTGATAGGAAAAAAAGTGGTTTTCTAACAAAATAGTTCATTTTTCAACCAAAGTGATGAATTTTCAAATAACATAATATATGAATATTCAACTGGAACAGTTTAAATTGCAAACCAAGAAGATGAATTTTCAACTAAAATGATAAATATTCAAATAGAGCACTTACATTTTTGACCATGAAGAGGAATATTCAAACAAGGAGAATCATTTTCAAATAGAAAGATTAATTTTCTACCAAAAATACAATGTTTCAACAAAATAGTTGAATTTTGAACTGAAAAAATAATTCTTTTTAACCGAAAATGGAACGATAACATTTTCAGTTTGAAAACCCAATTTCATACCAAACATAAAAGTTTTTCACTAAAACAAAGAATCATCAACTGATAGAGTTAAATTTTCGAATAGATGAAATAATTTTTAGTTGAAAAGATAAATTACTGTCAACCAAAATTTGAATACTCAAATTTTGAATTCAAGCAAACAATCGAATTGGTGACTACAACTATTAAATTTCCAATTGGAATAAGTTAAATTTTGAGTTGAAAATAATTACTAATAACAAAAAGAATTATCTTGCAACAGAAAAAAACTAACTTTGGAATAAATCGATTTTGAAGCAAAATGATGAATCTTCAAATAAAATTGTAAATGTTTAACTGTGGTAATTCCATTTTGAACCAGAAAGAAGGAAAAAAATTAATTCATTTTCAACTGAACAATACAATTTTTCAACAAAACACTCAAAATTTTAACTAGAGAGATAATCGTTTTCAACCAAAAAAAGAAAAGTTTCAACTGATATGAAAAATATCCAAATGTTTAACTTGATTTGTTAACCGTCAAAAAGAATTTTTGAAGAAAAAAAGTAACTTCCGGAGAAAAAGATAAATTTATACCAAAAATCTCATTTTATAAAACAAAATTTATGAATTTTCAGCAAAATGATTGAATTTTCAATTCAAATGAGAAAAGTGACTTTCAAAGAAAAAGATAATTTTTTATCAAAAATCATTTTTTCAACAAAATACATGAATTTTCAACAAACTTATTGAATTTTCCATCCATAAAGACAAATTTTCATCTGAATAGTTGAATTTTGAATAGAAAACATCATTTTCCAGTTACAGAAATTAATTTTCAACCAAACTGATGATTCTCAGGTGAAATGAGAAATATTCAACTGGAGTAAATGTATTTTATGCGAAAAAGGTGAACTTTGAACCATAAAAATTCATTTTCTACAAAAGAGGTGAATTTGAAAGGAAATAAATTCTCAAAGAAATACTTCAATTTTTGAATTAAAAAATCAATGTTCAACTAAATACTTGAATCTCCATTAAAAACAAATAAATATATTTTTAACAAAGTAGTTTCATTTTCAATCAGAGGTGGATTTCAAGTTCAAATAATGCACCTTCAACAAAAAAGTTTGATGTACAACAAAAGACTTAAGCTTTCAACCAAGTAGTTGATTTTTTAAATGAAAAAGGATTAATTTTCAATGAAGAATGTGAACAAGTTTCCTATTATAATTTAGAAATATTTCTCATTCGAAATACTCTTTCTACTCTAAAAACTGCTTGAAGTACTTTCTTCATTTCGAAGTAAGGAGAGGGGACTTTCAAATTTGCCTGAATTTTATGAATGGAAAGAGCGATTTTCCTAATTTCCTCTCTTCTCAATTCGATTAAAAATTATTTTGGAAAGTTTCCGTTCCATGTGAAGGATTCCCTGTTTCAAGTGAAATTATATGTCTTTAATGAAACTCCCTGCCCTAAAATAAAAAATATAATTATTTTCTAAAATTGCCTGTCCCACGTCAGATAAACGAGGGGAAAGCAAACAAAACGTGATAAATAAAATTTTGTTTTCCTTTTAATTAAGCAAATAATTCTTTCTGTATGTTTGGGCTTTCATCAATTTGATTATCAAACTCAAGTCAGTTAACCCTCCATAGTCACACTGGGTGAACTACACCCAGCGCGATTTGAAAAAAAGTGATTCTTCAAGAACCAGTCATGAATTATTAACAAATTAGAGTACCTTACATATAATTTATCGCTTCATAACGTATACCATTATATTCTTGATAAATTTCTACATATGTTGTAAAAAAATTCTTTGGAAATTGACCAATTATAACCCAAGATATTTAGCAGCAAAAGTCGAATGGGTGAAATTCACCCAGCGTGACTACCGTATCCTACAGCGAAGGTGTGACTATTGAGGGTTAAAAAAAATGTTGCAGAGCAACATAAAGTATAAATATATTTAGAATATCTTTTTAATTTATGAGAAGAAAGCATACATTTCTTGTATTTTTACGGTAAAATTTTGGATTGTCTAGGTTAAGTTAAGTGATTTCACGGTTTTTAAATTAAATTCCTGGTCATTTCCCGGTCAAGTCGCCACCCTGTTGCATGTATACTCTATCGTTGATTTCATTCATGTCGCATATATAAACGTGACAACCTTTTCCCATTCGACATTATCGTGAACGAGTTTCTTTTTATTTCACAAGAGAGCTGAGCAATATTGGGTGGCTGTATATTGCCTGAGGGAATAGTGTCATGTGACGTTTCTGGTTTTGTTCGGAAACCTCGGTAGTAGGCGTAGGAATAAATAATAAGGGGCACGAGGGAAAAGAACCGGTTAAAAGAGAGAATAGTTTAACATGTTCATCTCCGGAAGTACTTGAAAAGAGCACTGCAGTCGCGACAAAGTACAATACCAATAATAACAAAGTATATACCCCTTGTATAATACCAAGCTATGTCATTAGCTCATTAGTCATAAGACAGTTTTTTTATTTCTATCCCTTTGACTCGTAAAGTCGCCGGGATTCTTTTCTTCCTCCGTACCTGTTAGCTTATATGCTATCACTCAAAAATGGTGAATTCAATACCTTTCTTGTAATTGAAGACACGAGCATGACAAGCGGATAAAGAAGATTTCAACTTGACATCCAAATA
This sequence comes from Neuroterus valhalla, assembly GCA_011762715.2. NCBI lineage: Eukaryota > Metazoa > Arthropoda > Insecta > Hymenoptera > Cynipidae > Neuroterus > Neuroterus valhalla. The sequence goes on from WSXT02151644.1 coordinate 8,892, forward strand.
ACAAATAAAAGAATACGATTAACGGAACAAATAGTCTTTATCCAGTTGTCATTCTCATGTATTCAATTTCTCCATGACTCCATTCCATACCTTTCATACAAAAATGATTACCATCTTCACTTATATCTCAGTGCCAAACTCAGTGCATTTATAAATCCGAAAATACACTGCAGCGAAAAAATCGGTTGCCTGCGGAATTTATAGTATGCGTGAAAGTCTTGCAAAAATGATTTAAAGCAAGGTATCGCAACACATGAATCTTGACTTATGACGGTACCGCGATAAGATAAACCACAAGCGACAAGTACGTAATTTCGTTGGTAATGTTGGTATACAGAACTGTCTTATACCAAATGCGTTAATTTTCCTTCATTAATACAGAACTTTATCTCCAGATAAGAAGGGAAACACAAATTTGGGAAAGGTGCACATGTCGGATTCAAGAACCGAAGTTCATTTGACAATCTTATGACCCTGCAAGTTTTAGTAGGTCGACAAAAGCGGGGGAGGGACGTGTGTCGTGGACGCGATTCACCGAGTACGGTGTCGATGTCCCGTTAGGACGATTCACTGCTTGCCTTTTATGGTGGGAACTTGGTAGAGTGAAAAAAAAAATCGCGTAAATGTTTTGGATCCAAGACCCAACCTCCAATCTTCTGATTCGGGGTCATCGTCTTGCCTTTTACTACAGAAATTTCTTTCCAAGAATTCTTACATTTCTGAGTGAAACAAGTATGCACGGTTGCACCTATAATGCAATTTTATAGTCCTTATAAGCTTATAATTCATTGCTCAACTTCTCATTCAAACACAATTTAAGGACTTGTTCGAGGAAGGTGTATCGTGTTTCCAGAAAACACGTACAAGTCTCCGTCCATCAAGTCAAGATTTCAACGACTGTGATTATCCCATAGACAGTGTCAGATATCGATTCCTTTATGCGGTCCATTAAGCAATAAATTCCAGAAGCTAAACACTACAAAAAATTTATTCATTTGAAGAAATCATTTGGTTGACTGCATTCGGCAGATTCAAATTTTTTTTTCAAAAGACGACTCAATTACTTTCATCAACTACGATTTTTGATTTTGTTGGTTTTAGGAAGTATTAGGTTGCAAGTTGAGGATGGCCACTCGGCGGACGATTTAAAATTCCCGGTTCTTCCCGGTCATGTTTTTCAATTTTCTCGGTCAACTAGGAGCAATGTATTTATATTTGTCGCAGAACGCAAACATTTATTTTTATTCATGGCGTTCATCATAAACACCCTCTAACACAACAGATCACACATTAGGAATAGATGAAGATTACATTTCTCAAAGCTCTGTTGGCTTTAAGGTACACATTCTCATCGTGGCAGTCGCGC
>WSXT02151655.1:0-10257 GCA_011762715.2 Neuroterus valhalla
AGGATTGAAGGGAATTCTACGGATGATCAGGAAATTCTATGAAACTGGAGGGACATAACCAGAATTCCTCAGTATTTACGAGTCGCCTAGAGGATTTGAGAGAATTCCATGAATTACTAGGGAATCCTAGAAAACTAACAAGTATTCCACATTTTTTCTGAAAATTCTGCAGAAATGTACAAGAATTCCAAAAAGTTGAACAGACATTCGAAAGAGTTCAGGAGTATTCCACAGATTTTCCGAAAATTCCGAAAGAATCCGAAATAATTCTACAGATTTTTCCAAAACTTCTGGAATTCAATAGATTTCTGAAGAATTCAACAGTGAGAACGAGCCTCTTACTGAATTCGAAAGAATTTTACAGATTTCTAGAGAATTTCGCAAGAATTCTCAATAATTCTACAAATTTTTGAAAATCTTTCAGAATTTGAGTGACTCCTACAAAACTCAGCAGTATTCAAGAGCCTTTTACAGAATTTGAGAGAATTTTTCAGGTGTATATTCTTTAATTTTCAACATTCCAGGGCAAGAACATATCGCTGGAATTGTCGCGAATCGTAGATTTCGGATATGTCGTTTCCAAACTTCTATATTTCGAATACCGATTTTTTATATTTTGATATACCAGCTGCTGAGTGAGGCTCAAGGCCATCTGCGGTCGAACAGATCAGCTAGCTCGACGCGACGCTGTAAGGGGTACCACGCAGTGGGGGTACTGCACTCAGGTAGCTAGTGCGGAGTTGTCCATATATATTGAATCAATTAAATTCATTTACGGACTTTCATTTGTATTATAATTTTTTGGCGGAGATATCGAGATTTTCGTCCGTTTTTTTAGTACTTACCGTTCAGGACATCCTTATAGAAAATGACTATTCCTATCATTTTGGAGAGAATTTTTTACTGCTATAGTCGTGAAGATCCACGGATTTTGAATTCCCAACTTGAAAATTACTGAGTGTAAAAACTGGGCATCCCCCCACCCTCATAAATTTTATTCCTTCACATCTGTCAACTATATTATTCTTGAGCCCATAAAAGTTCGTCTTGAGACATGATCGTCTCGAAATCGATTCAAGACCAAATACAGTCGGAGTCAAGTCGGAGCATTTTTACTCGGGATCGCATTCATCATTTCGCTCACTATCGATTGAATCGTCTTCTGCATTCTCTTCAAGTTCTTTGAGTGAAATAAAACAGTACGGACGGTTTGATTTAATAAGGATTGTACATTTTATTAAGATTCTTTTACATCTTGTATAACAGCTAACAATATTAGTCTGATGCACTCGTTAGTTTAGCCTTTTCAGCACAAGTACCACCTTTAGAATAGAAAATCTCCCTGTTTATTTCTTGCAAAATAGGTTTTTTAAATATTGTGATTGTAATAAAAATTAATTGTTCAATGAAACCGCAAAATGATCAGCAAGGATTTTATCCAAAACGGATTTTTATATATTAGGTATTTTCATGAAACTTCTTTTTGATTCAGGATTGATGTATACAGGACGTTTGTTCTCGGCCAAAATTTATTAGCATCTAGTTTGTCTCGTTCTAAACAATCATGGACGTTCATATAAACAATAAATTCCTGATTCTGTTCTTATGATAGTCTGGATTTCAAAAAAGAAGTACAAGACAAATATTTTATCTTCTAACTCAATTCACACTATTATTATTAATTCACATAATATTTCATTATATTTTTGATAATTCTATTATTTTGTTTAGAAAAGTTCGCATTCATTTCGGCAAAACTTGAAGTTATTGGTTGGCTAAGGATGCATCTGCCTAGTTGAAAATTAAACTGTTGTATCAATCATTTTTTTTCATTTTTGGTAAGAAATGAACTAGGCTTCTGAAAATTTGTCCATCAAATTTTTGGTTGAAAATGTACCTTTTTCAAATGAAAATTCGTGCATACTTGATCTTGTTTTTTTTTTTTTTTTTGAAAATTCATCAGTTTTGTTAAGATATTCAAGAACTTGTCTAAAGTTGAACTCTCTGATGAAAACTCACCTCCCAGGTGAAATATTTTTTCTATTTGGATGAAGATTTAACTTTTTATTCAAATGTTGAAATAATGAATAGGGAATATGTTTTTTCGGTTGAAAATTATATTTTGGCTTCAAATTTCAACTTTTTTGCAACAAAGTTGTCTCGGCATGAAAGCTCAACAATTTAAGAGAAAATCGAACTATTTGGCTGAAGATTAACTTTTTTGTTGAAAATGTTAGAGTTTTGTTGATTAATCAACTATTTTGGTAAAATTTCCGGTTGAATGTTCAAAAAGTGGAATGTTTCCTGATACATTAATTTTTTAGCTAGAAATAATAACTTTCGTTGAAAGCTCCTATTCTTGAGTTGAGCATTCCACATTTTTTGGTAGAAATTATCTTTTTGGTTTGAATTTTCAACAATTCTGTGAAAATTTAACTATTTAGTTAATCTATTCTTTGCAGAAAAAGGCTGAGAGATCCCTTCATTTTTATACAAATTTTGCCTGAATTCGAGAGATATTTTGACACCAAAAGGAACAAAAAGGTTTTTTTTTGGACACAATTGACTACGATATTTCATAATTGACACGCTTTCAGTCAGTATTGATATAATAACATTCCAGAACTTTTGAAAATTTAATAATTTGTATTGTCAAGTTCAGGATGAATGAAAATTAAATTTTTTTTCACCAGATTTAGATTCTCATGAATTCTAGGATTTTTCGAAATTTGATAGTTTGTGAAATAAAATCGAAGAAAATCACCTTTTAAATTCTGTTTTATTTAAAATAATTATAAATTTTCATCGCAATATTTCTTGCTTATTTATATTTTGAAGAATCATGTAAAAACAGTTTTTTTTCAAAATTAAAAAATTTTGATGTTTTGTGAAAACTAGGGACAATGCGATGAAACGGCATCCAGATTTGATCGCAATATTTGATTTCTATATTTTTCTATGTTTTTCATTTTTCATCATTTTTTTCGAAGATCCCATTCAATTATTTAACACAATTTCTGATTTTATCCTCTTTATTTTTCGGTGCATTCAAAAACATTTTTAGAAATTTTTGACAAAAAATTGATCCGACTTCATTTCTCTTTATCGATTGATTTTTTCATTGTCTGTTCTTTCAGATCAGTGGTCTCTTTGAGTTATTATAAATAATATCAATTTCAATTCCTCTTTTTCCCTGGGAATTTGAAAATGCAATTTTTTCAGAAATCATCGACCAAAAATTGTTCCTAATCAATTTTCTCTATGAATAAATGTTTTTTATCAGTTGGTTCCTTCCTTCTAACTATTGAACAGGAATTCCAATTTTTTCTCAGTAGCCCAGTCAATAGAGATCGAAGAAGGCCTGTTAATAGAAAAAATTTCGGGGTCCGATTCTTTGACATAGGAAGTTTTCTTTTAACGTCAAAATGAAGGTTTCACAGTCTTCCCCTTAATTTGTGTACGCTAAATCCGCCATCTTGAATTTTCGTTTTTTTTGTTATCCCGCGTAATTTTCATTTCACAACAAAAATGGTATAAAACAAAGTTGTGAAGAGTTGTATTTTCCACATTTTTTATTTGAACAATTTTTCTGAATTGAATGAGTTTTCTCAATTTTTCGGCCATTTTCATAAAAAATAAGTGCCGTATTTCAATGGCGAAGTTGTAGAACATGGAATTTGCAATAACTTTCGTATCAGAAAGTTTTTTACACGGACCATACATGACGGTCGGGAACGTTTGAGTACTTCACCGGCCTGGACTGACAAAGTGCACCTCTACGGAGCATGCGCAGAGGCATTCGTTACTTCATCTCAGACGCACTATTTTCCCAACGTTTCTGCGTAACGCAATTTCATACAAATTTCAACCCCTCCCCCCTCCCACATAACGCGGTTTTCCGACTTTTCTCGTAGTTTTTCATCATTGTGTAACACAAGGCTATACCCCTCCTCCAAATCATGTGACGTAATATGTGCACGACCCCTGTAGAATAAATGTGACGTAAGATCTGACCGCAGCCGCGTAGCGGCGCTAGCTGTACTTTTAGGCCAATAATTATTCTATAGCATAGGAGGAATTCAAATTTGATTCATTTAAATGAATGAAACACTTGTTTCGCATATACTTATCTTGGGACAATATTTTGTGATATTTTAAATATCCAATAAAATAATTGATACTAATAAAAAAGTGAAACAATCATTATTTTCATGACTATATTCGAAGACGCTTCGCACGAAATTCATGCAATAATTCTACAAAAATATTAAATTTGTAGCATTGAAATATAGTAATATCGTAAACTATGAATATAGGAGATTTCAAATAAATTTCATACATTTATGACATTTATATCGATTATTGAAATTAGACTTTAATTCAACTAAATTATAAAAGTTTATATTCATTTTTTAATTTTGGCAATGATTTATTTTGCTTTGTTATACTTGTGAAGAATGGAGACATGTATCAAAATTGATTATGTCATGAAAATATCTCGAATACTCATAACGATTTATATTATGAAGAATGAGATTTATAAAATAAATCAATATTATAAAGTTGGACAATCAAAAACTGTATTTGTGAACAATATTCAAATAGTAATAAATATAGTATTAATAGAGAACATTATTATTCACGTATTTCAATCATGGATTTCTAAATAAAATGATGAAAATGTAACTGGAGGACTTCAACCATGAAGGTGCACATTCAAGCAAGAAGATTAATTTTCTAGTTGAAATATTAATTTTCCACCGAAGAATACAATTTTCCAAAAAATAGTTTAATTTCGAACTGAAAAAATTACGATTTTTATTCGGAAATGGAACAGTAACATTTTCAGTTTAAAAACCCGATTTCAAACCAAATAGAACATTTTTAACCAAAACAAAGAATCTTCAACTAGAAGGGTTGAATTTTTCAAGAAAAATAAATGGTCAGCCAAAATTTGGACTCACATTTCAAATTGAAAAAAATCATGTTCAACCAATCAAATGAACTCCCTACTGCAACCATGGAATTTTTTGATTGGAATTAGTCCAATTCTCCTCATTTCAGATCAAGAAGAGAGGGCTTTCAAATTGTAAAGAATTTAGAATTGGGATGGCGTTTTTTTCAATTTCCTTTCTTTTGAATCAAAATTATAATCATTTTAAAAAGTTTACGTTTCAGGTGTAAAATTTCCTGTTCAAAGTGGAATTATCAGAGACAAGGACTATTTCTCACTGAAACTCCCTGCCCTAAAATCAAAACTATGATTATTTTCTAAAATTCCCTGTCCCAAGTCAGATAAATGAGGAGAAAGCAAATGAACCGTGATAAATATATTCCTTTCAAAAAATTGAGAAAATGATTCTTTGTGTATGTTTGGGCTACCATCAATTTGATTAGCGAACTCCAGTCGGCTAAAAAAATCTTATAGAGCAACGAATTTGCAAAAGATTTCTTTCATAATAATGAAAAAGAAATAAAAATCCTTTTCCTCATGAATTAGAGATATATTCTGTAAAATTTTCAATCAGACTACAGGGACGTAACATTCTTCAAATGAAATGATAAAATCTACTTTTCATTCATAAGAAAGCGGTCCTTTCCCGTATTTTTACGGTAAATTTTCAAGCGTCTAGGTCCCGGTTTTCTGGACAAGTCACCACGCTGTTTATGTGATTCGCAAAAAATAAAAAATTTTACTGTTCCAATTCTCCGAAGAAGTATCTAAAGATTGAAATGTTTTATGTGAATCACATGACCTGGTTTCAGTTCAAAATTAGCTCTGAAAAAAGCTTGCTGCTAGATTTTAATAACATCCTTAAACACAGTGAGAACTTGCACTATTTCGGAGAAAGTCGCATAACCTTACTTCCATTAAAAAAAAACGAACTTACTACCTATTGTTACCGTTGATTCGAAGAAACCTTGAGAAATTTTAGGTCTAAAAACATTAACATTCTCTTTTCAAGCACAAAAAAATCAAATAATTTCGTTTATGTACTTATAAAATTAAAAAATAAAATTGTTGACACTTTTTCCATGTGTGTTATGGACTGTCGGCCTTGAAGTACAGCCAGCGCCGCCACTCGGCTACGGCCAATATTTCCGTCACTTTCAGGTCTGACTGTCATCTGCCTCGATGGCAGCATAGTCTTTCTGTGACCTCGGCCGTAAAAAATACTACTTTACTGCCATGGTGCACAATACACTATTCCAAATTGATGAGATTGACTATAGGTAACATTTTTTTCAGATCAATCACAACAAGAATAAAACCATGAAGATCTCGACGTTGCCAACGTCGTCAAAGATTGCGGAGCGGAAGGAGTGCACTTTGGTGCAATCTTTTCCCGGCCGCGACCCCCCAACACACACACAGGCACAGGCACAAATGAGCATAAGCACCTGTAAGCCGGATAATAATAGTAAGCTTGAGAAAGCCGAAGAGAATACGCAGGATGGAGAAGAATCAAAAGTAGGTTTAGGCACGAACATGAAGACTGATGGGAGAGAGGGTGAACTATCTAGGTTTTGCAGGAGCAAGAGGGTGTCGGTGTCCTGCCAAGACACTATTCATGAGTCCGAAGAGGACGATGGCCTTACTATGGAAAAAGTTGGAAAGTAAGTCAACCTGACCTGACCTCACCTCACCTCAACTGATCGATCACCTACTTCCATCATCATTTCCAATTTCCTAATTTGCATGCAACCACTCTGAATTCAATTTCCTATCATTAAAACTATTACGTAGCCTAGCATGGAAACTAGAAGATAAAAAGGTCTGAGACTGATTGCATAAACACCGACACCAAGAATAGAACAATCTATATTCTAAACAATCTGCATTATTTTTTCTTTCACTTTTGTATTCTATTGTTAGAGGTTATAGGGGAAAACTCCCTACAGTGTACAGCTTTTTCGGTTTTCTTGGATTTTTAGTGGAAAATTCTAAAAATCTTTTGAACTTAGGAGTTGGTGAATGCACCATGTCAGAATCAGCTGATGACTACGTTAATTTTTATAGGTATTTTCTGGTTACTTTTCACGCAGAAGTGTTGGTGTGATTGAAGACTATCCTAACCTCACATTATAACCTGTCCACTGTAAGATGCATAGTGAAATATGAGCAAAATAACTGCGAAGTAGCGCAGGTATAAAATTTATTCTATCGATACGTAGAAGTACATTTTTCTCTACCACTTTCCAGGGTAGAATCGATAATCCGCTGTAGGCCGAACTGACCAACAGTGGACAAAATTTCAACAACTCAAAATAATAACGAAAACTTTTCACTGGCTTATAAATCACTTCTTTTTGAATCTAATCACATAGTTGAATTTATCAATTTCATTTATCGCATTAGAAATCTTCAATTTATATTCTACTTCATGTTTACTGCAATTTATACATTTTTGCTATCCACTGTATGGAGTTTTCCCCTACTCAAATTACGTAACAGCTTCAGGAGTGGGGAGAGTCGGACTGATCAGTTACGCTCTGTTACAGAAGAGGGTTGTTTATTTTACGTAATCAATTTTTCCAAATTCTGAAAGGAAGAAAACAAAATACTTCCACAATATACAGACTTGGGAAAATGTCAGGGATTGACCCTACTCTTACCCATTGAATATTCTTGAATTTTTTCAAAGCTAATCTTTTTCCCGAAAAGGAATACGATTGTTCGTACATGAACTTATTCTGCACAAAATATTTTCTACACAAATACCACACCAAATTTTTCCAACACAAAATATTTCCTATACCAAATTTTGCCTACACAATATATTTTCCATAAAGTTTTTTCCGACCTAAATTGTATTCTACACAAAATTTTGACTACGCAAAATATGTTTGGGAAACCACACTCCCTACACAAATTTTTCCTACACAGAATAGATGGTACACAAAGTCTACTGGCTATTTTTCTCCTAGACAAATTTTTTTCTGCACAAAGCATATGTTACACAAAATCAAACACTATTATATTTTGCCTACATAAAATATTTCCGTTACAAAATTTTGCCTATGCAAATTATTTTCAAAAAGAAATTTCCCGACACAAAATGTGCTCTAAAGAAAAAATTTCCTACACAAAACATATTTGGGAAACCGCACTTCCTGCAAAATTTTTCCTGCACAAAATATATCGTACACAAAGTATACTAGCTATTTTTTTCCCGGAAAATTTTTTTTCTGCACGAAGCATTTCTTACAAAAAATGAAATACTAGTATATTTTTCCTACACAAAATATTGCCTGCATAAAAATAACTAGTATCTAATTATTTGAAAATATTACGCATAATATTTTTCCTACACAAAATTTTGCCTGCACAAATTATTTTCCATAAAATTTTTCCCTACGCAAATTATACGCCACACAAAATTGTTTCTACGCAAAATATATTTGTGAAACAGCACTTCCCACAGAAATTTTTCATGCGAAAAATATATCGTACACAAAGTGTGCTGCCTATTTTTTTCCTGGAAAAATTTTTTTCTGCACAAAGCATTCCTTGCAAAAAATCAAACACTTTTAAATTTTGGCCACACAGCATGCTTCCTGCGTAAAATTAAATAGTAATTATTTGATAATATTACGCATAATATTTTTTCTACACAAAATACCTCCTACACAAAGTATTCCCGCACAAAATTTTTCCTACAGAAATTATTTTACATGAAATTTTTCTCTGCGCAAAGTATGCTCTATACAAAATTTTTCCTACGCAAAATATATTTGGGAAACCGCACTTCCTGCACAAATATATTACGCCTAATATTTTTCCTACACAAAATATTTCCTGCACAAAATTTTGCCTACACAAATTATTTTCCATAGAATTTTCCCCCTACACAAAAATATGTTCTACAAACAATTTTCCCTACACATTATAAATTTCACAAGATCACTGAGACTGTACACAATAGCTTACCAATTGATTTTTCCTTTGTATGACACTTCTACTCATGGAGCTCTTTTAATTTTTGCATTCACCATGCCACTAGGTTGGTTACAGTCACGTAAATGGTACAACAAAAAATTTGTTAGCGTATTCATATATAGGTTCTTTTTTTTCAAAGGTATTTGGAAGCAAATCCAGGTTTTGTGGAATCCTGGATAAAGGAAAAAGCGAGCGCGGAACTGAAGATGTGGTTGCAGGGAACAAGTTTGGCACCAAAAATGTCGATGTCAAGTTTACATAGAGAAGAAAATCCGCTGAATAGAACCAAAAGAAACAGCGTAACTTCGGATTTGTTCCAATCATGGCTGGCATCCAATTCACCAGTCAAAAGAATCAAAAGCCCAAGCAGGTACGTCTTTCTAGATCAGTTTGATTCGATCCTAATTTTATCAAAAAATATAATCCTGAATGCCGACCTTCCGACATCGAGAACGTTCCACAACTGTAATGGTTCGCATCCAAACTAAGTTTCTAGTATGATGTTAGTATTGCCATCAAGTTATATTAATTTCGTCTTCAAAAGCATTCTAGAAACTTAGCATGGACACGAACCTCTACAGCTGTAGAATGGTATCAATGTTGGTTAGGTAGTACTCGGTATTAGAAACACCCTCATTCATCTGATCTCTACCAACAAGTTTCAAGCACTGGGAGCATCACATTTTTATTTAAAACGATGACTTAGAAATTGGTACCAATTAAAATAATTATATATGCAATAATGCCTTGGAAATATGCGAACAATTATTATTAGGGTTTTCACAGAGATCCGCTAGTTTTACAAATATCGGAACTTTAAACAGAAATTTCAGATCAACCTTTCAAAATAAATCCAATCAATTTTATTCATTTCTAACATATGCTACTAGCTGCGAACTGATTTTAACAACAATTTCTTATATAGCTTATCAATGCAAACCCTGGTGATGAAACAATTGAAATCCTATTTGACTTCATTCTCCCACACCATCCCTACACTCTTCCCAACCTCAATAACCACCCTAACTCATGCCTTCTTCCTACCCTCACGTTCTCTCCCCCTATCCTTTGTTTCACTTCTTCACTCCTTCTCCTTATCATAGCACCAGTTACTTCCCATCTCATAACCCCTCACCCTCAATACCATTCTCTTTGGAATATTTGTTTATACTCTCTCCCTGTTACGGGTTTGAGAGTCTCGGCGTAACCTTCTCTCTATTCCTTTGCACACCTCACCACTAACTCAGGAATGAGGGGGACCTACAGTTTAAGGTGGGTTCCGAACCACCAAGAGCAACAGCTACTTAATACTTAGA
>WSXT02151666.1:0-24265 GCA_011762715.2 Neuroterus valhalla
TTCGACGACTCTTGAGTGATAGCGAAATAAGAAAAATGAGAGTTTTAAAGTTATGGTTGACAACATGTGACAGCTGATTCACTTTCGCCGCTCCAGCTGATTTACTTTCGCCGCTTCAGCTGATTTCTATTCGCCACTAGTGGCGAATAGGAATCTCGGCAGTAATCCGACATATTTGCATCGCTCAAGAGGCGGCGAAAGTCGAATTTTCGTTGCACGTATTATGAAAAATATTATGTGCAACTCGTGGAGAATGGTCGATTGTGCACTCGCATTCTTACCGCGCTCGCTACGCTCGCGCGTCAAACGAATGCTCGGTCACAATCGACCATTTTCTCCACTCATAGCACAATGTACTATTCCTTTGTTTCCGTCATGGCGATGGAAATCGTCAGCAGATGTTAGAATCGTCTTCTTAAAATAGAGAGTTTGTTTGAAAACAGGCCACCTTTGAGATTTTCATTGCTCTTGTCACAACCTTATGATCAACCTTGATAACGAAATGCAAATATTCATATGTTAATGAGCTTTGGTATGCAAATTTTAATGTGAAATGGAGCGAAAGAGAAAGGCTTCAATCAAATTTTTTTATTTCGATGTCATTTTTAATGAATAACCATATGGGGTCATACCATATGTATACATGGGCGCGTTAACTACTTCATGAAAACGAGCAACGTTAAAAAATTACATCAGGCGTATAATTAATAACAGATTCGCAATAACAAATTTTAGAACAATTATAATAATAATAATAATATCCATTTCAACAAGACACATTTTAATGCACGCCAATCCATGGCATCATATTATATTCTCGTTTCCTTATTTTTCTGCATAAATTGTGTACAACAATGTATTATTATATATTATTTCTCTCATACAAATCTTTCTAACGCTAGTTACATTAATCCCGATAGAATGCGCGTACGGTTTCGCTAGTATGATTGTTAATAATTATCACAGAAAGCAGAGTCATCCTCAAAATTTCTCTCACTGGCCCGGACAGAATGAAGTTCGTAATTCAACGTGGTAATCGCGCGAGGATTATAGGTACAATATCTTTATTAGCGACAATGACTTCCTTATGGATTCGTATATATTATACACGTTATCGTATTGTAGAGAACAGAGAGTAATATTTCAACTGGATACTAAATTGGTTTTGAAAACATTCAGGAAAATTTGCTGCACATAGTATGTACACATACATATAGGTATAACAAATGGTTAAACGATAACTCTAGTATTGAACTTCCTTCTCTACGATCCTTTAAAATTTTCGGTAGTATAAAGTAGTTTCATGCAACTTGAAACTCTATCATCGTGCCGATGTGCGACATCAGAAGCACTCAATAGTCGCATAATCAAATTCGAATACCATTCATAAATGATTGATGATACGGTTCTTGTTACGCCTTATTTATAGAAATTATTGTGATATAATCTTAGATGCCTACTTCGTATAAACGGCTTGCAGCGATAAGAAAGTGTCTGCTTGAGCAATAAATTAAGGAACTCAAGTAGAGCAGTTTCTTCTATGCGTTGATTTGTAATGCCAATTGTTTTATAAACTTTTGATTACTGTACTGAAAAATATAATTTTCAACCTAACCTCTCAACGCCTAAAAGGGAATTCGATTTAAAAATACCACCCTTTAACTGTTACTTCTAACTTTCATTCGAATATCAAGTCTACAGCATAAAACGTTTGTTGCGGACCATAACAGTGATTGCGTTTACTAAGCTCTTGAATTGATACTTTTAACAATTATCGCGCACAATTCTTCGAAGGAATAATAATATGCGTTGTCGGATGTTGACTGTAACAATCTTCGCACGAACATAAGATTATTTTTCAGATTCATCGATTCCTTCCTCCTCCCATATGGAAAAATCTTCTGGCGTTGGCCCGGCCCAAATTTGACCGTATGGTTTCTAATCTTGGCGCTGTGAAGACGGGCTAATCTGGGCCTAGACAAAAATGTAACGCTTTTTACCAGACCAGCTGGTCAACAGCTAGTTATTGGCTGATCAGCCGCTAGACCATTGTATCGCTTTTGAAAAATTTCTAGAAAAAATTTTTTGTTCAAACTTAGAAATATTTCTGTTCCGAGATAGATAGCATCAGACCTGAGCCAGACTAGACCTCCCAGACCAAACTTGGAATTTTTCATCCTGGCAGGGCAGATGGCGCTAGTCCTAAGCCAGACCACATCTACCAGACAGAACTTTTAACTTTTTTTGTTTTCCAATAGCTGAGCAACGCCATTTTCGAGCAAGACCAGACCTTATACGCTGGATAGTCTAGAAAAATTTAGATCTTGAACAAACTAATGCTAGACCAGGGCTAGATCAGAGCTCCCTGACTAGAATTTCTAGATAAAACCAGATATGGGTCAGACCTGAGACTAGACTGCTATTAAATTTTCCATTCGGATTTCACTGGAAATTGCACATTCAACAGAGAGCCACAATTTTTCTGCGCTTGCGGGTTTGAGATGGATCGCATTTTTGCATTTAGGTTCATATTTCTGCCTTGATTTTCTCTTTGTCTCTGTTTTTGAAAATCAAAGCGTGAGATTATTTCATCAAGAATCATGACATTGTCCTGAACAAACCTAATCTGGACGGAACAACAAATAGACTACATTTTACTGTTCGTGTTTCTTTCATTGCGATTATTTTCACAGAATAGTTTACGTTGGCTCGGACGATTCCTTGGGTTGTGGAAAAAATTTGTTTGAGATTGAAGGTTTAGATTTTATAAAATCAACATCTTACTCGACAATAATGGTTCGTTCCTTATTCGATTATAGTTGCTGGTTCATTTGCCCATTATAGAAATTAATTAGTTTATAAAACATAAAATTCTGTAAATATTTTTGTTGGAAGGAACTGACTTTGTTATCATATACTAGCACGTTTATATCGAAAAAACTTAAAAGTTTCCGAAAATTCCAAGTCTAATTTTAGCTTTGAGCCTTCCTTTTGAAACAAGAGTGTGCGGGCTACTGCAACAAAAAGTAGCAGCTCATTGTATTTCAAATTCAGCTATTAGCCTACACTCCAATGAAAATTTATATATACTTCAGACACCTCGTAAAGAGAAACGTTTTGAAGACGCAAACAATCTCGTTTTCGAAATACATAATATAGGCTGCAATTACTTTTATCGTGGTTACATTGCTTCTTATTTCAATGTTGAATTCTGTAACGTTTTGAGTGAAAAGTGATTACACTTCTATTCTTATGAGATAGACAGAAATTAAATTCAAGTTAAGACTATTTAACGTCACATGGCGACTTCAAAATTTGTAATAAATACAATTTCCTCTGTGAAGTGTTGTCTTACAAGCTTTCTACTCAGAAGGATTCCGTGTAATCAAGAGCACATACAATACAATGCCAACAAATTCCACAGCAGACAAGAAAAAAATTGTTTAGTTATTCAAAACATTTTTTATTTGAAGATCTTTGTGCGTATATCAATTTATTTTAGTCAGAAGCTTTCGACCAAGTAGGTATCATAGAGCATGAGTATCGTTTTTTATAGTTTTGACAAAGTTTCAGACATTTTTTGGAAAAAGTACGTCTGAATTTACCGTTGCCTACAAAATATCAGTCTCGCATCATATAGTAATCAATTTTTATTTGTTTGTAACCGTCAGCACCAAATAATAACGATGCAACAAGCGGCGTCTGATCCGATATTTTGTGATTTCTTTTCGACCAAACGATGAGAGTCTGGGCGGTCTTGCGATTTCTCTGATATACTCTGCAGGAAATCATATCTTTTTTCCATCAACCCCAACAACGTAGTTATTCCGTTCCACCACCGAGAGATAAAGCTTGCACAATCCTTGGATCTGCCTTGCTCCCTTCTCGAAACTCCTCCAGAGTCAATTTTTCGTCGTGATTTTTGTCCATCTGGTCAAAAATCTTATCAACCCTTTTTTGAAATAAATTTCCATCGTCCGCTTGTGACTGCTGACCCTTTAACAAGATAATTTTATTTATTATAAAACATATTTATAATCCTCGGAATTCTATCTGTGTAGCTACTCGTGACACTAGTCATGGAACTGAGTTGAGAATTCTTGAGGATAAAGTAGAGTGTTTCATAGAGGAAGTGATCAAGCTGTTTGGAAAGCTGGAAATCATATCAAACAAAACAGAAGTTTCTCGTGAGACAATAGGAACATATTTCCGCAAAGGCGATATGAGCTGGATTATGAGTTAGATGTGGTAGAGAAGTTGTAAGACAACGCAAAAAGAACAAAAGCCTGGGTCTATGGCTCCGAGCATCGTCTTGCAGAAACTCTTGGCAAGAGTATCAGTGAGGAGGAACAAAGACGTGAGCCTCTTAAAGAGGTTCTTATCAAACCAACTGGGGGAGTCAGTAACCTTGAAAGAAGGGAAGAATATGGAGAACTCGAAGTAAAAATCAAGGGAGTCAGTGAGAGGAGGAGCGAAGAGGTCCTCATAGTGGTGAGGAAGACGCCAAAGAGGGTGGATAGAACTGTCTTTGGTCATTGTAGCTGTTTTTGGGGAGAAGGTGATGGTTCATCATCTCGTCCCCAGGACAGAGAAGAAGATCTTGGATGTCGGCTCGATTCTTAAGATGCAGGAATTAGAGAAAGCTCTGAGGACGTTCCTTGGCGGTGACTTGCCTTTGGACACAAGGGTGTAAATGGCACGCTTACACTTTGGAAACAATGTCAATTTAGATTTGGGATGAGTTTTAGGATGAGATCTAGGGCCTTTATCAATTTAGAAAGAGAGCAGTCTCAGAAACATCTAAATAAAGTAAGGTGTTATCTCGAGAAGAGATATCACATCCTTTTTGAAAGTACAACTGAGCAATTCCCAGTATAACATTTTGGCGATCCTGCCAGGATCCAGTTTTTCGAATCCTCATTCTACGGAATTATTTAAAAACTATATCACATAAAAGCTGGATCTTTGAGGTGAACCTAGAAAGAGAAAATATTTTTACGGAAATCTAAAGAAATCTTGGACTCTACGGAATCCAACCAAGAAGAACTCCGGACTTCACCAAGGTAAAGCCCGTCGAAATTTGAAAAGTACTACTTCTTGTTGAAACTAGAGCCCGAATTGAGTAGGGTTATTCTATCCTACGTAAAACAAGTAAATAGGAAATTCTACAAGGATTCAAACTGAGAGGGTACGCAACATACAGCTATAAATTCCCTACGAGACACGCAATCAGGCGGAAGAAGCATCTGCTTAAACTACTAGGAATTGATCGAGCTAGCCACGCCTGACTCAACAGGATCAACAGTAGCAGCCAAACGACACGTCACTGGCCGAACCAAGAATCCAGAAAGCGAATTGAAACTCCTCGGATCTCCAACCTAACTGTCGAAGAAAAATGTTCACTGTAAGTTTTTTTAGCATTTGAGATGGAAACAGTAATAAGTTCGAATCCTCTTTGTGGTATGTGGAAGGTAACGAACCTGAAATTATACATTTCCTGTTCGGTGAGGACAAGTTTTACTGTTTCACGTAGGGTATACTCCTGGTGCTCCAGAGCACTGCCCTTCGTTAAAATAATAGAAAAAGTTACTCTAAAATCGTCCGTATTGTAGTAGAACGATACGACGCATTTTACTGTATTAAAGGACCGAATCCAAACTCACACAAAGTGCAACGCGATATGCACACCCGATAAACGAGCAACTAAGCACACGTACACCAGTAGAGTAGGTTTTCAGTGAAAAATTTACACTCCGGCTTATCGGATACCACCAACATACGCAACAGACAATACCGACAGTGATTCATTCCAAACATAGTACATGTCAGCAATGTCTACCCCAACCTCCACTTGTAATCAATCTCCTTCAAGAACAGGAATTCCAGCAGTACTACTCAACGCTCTTGATTAAATTAGACACAGTATCAGCACTCTGGTTTTAAATCAAACTGAGACAACAGAAATAATCTCATTTCTAGTAAAAGAAATTTAAAAAGAATGAGAGGAGGACAAGAGATTTTAGTGAGAATCGGAATAAAAAGAAACATCCAAACGGATACTGAAGGAGCGGATGGAGGAAAATTGACCGAAGACAAAGACTCCGGAGAAGAACGAGCCAATTCAAGGCTGAGGGTTAGAAATGAATTGATCATAAAAAATCTACAACAATTAGAATCACAAACATCATACCGTACAGAAGGAATACTGGCCAAAGATATCATTAAAGCAATTAAACCTTTAAACGGACAAGGTGATATGGGTGTAGAGGACTTCATTTAAATAGTAGCAAGAAAAAAAAACTCAGTGCTCTCAACCACAACCATTACTCGATTTCATTTAAGCTGAAAAAATCCATGGAAATGCTGAAAAAGCCATAAGGTATACCTCTAGAAACACCTTTCATGATTTGTACGAAGCCCTGAGATAAAACTCGAAACAAACAGGTTCAATTTTATCGATTAAAAGCAGAATGGAATCTTGCAAATGAAACCGTACAAAACTTTACGCTACGCTTCAAACAAATACTAAATGAGTTGAATTATGCCGTACAACCATCATCAAAAGAGACTGAAAGACAACTTAGACTGAAAATATCGGAGAAAGAGGCAATTAGAAATTGGAATCCAAGTACAAGCTATGAAACCATCAACACTAATGGAAGCTCAGAAAGAGGCAGCGGAATACGGAAATTCGTTAAAAGAATTTCAACCTATTAGAAGTAAGCCAACAGCACCACATCCATTTCCCAAATTTATTGAAAGACCTACACCACCTCAAAGACTGACGACTAACACAATAATAGCAGGTAGGGCTAAAGCACTAAACCAAACCCTGCCCCTGGCATTTAGGTCGAAGATGTCTTGTCACAAGTGCGGCAAATTAGGACATTTTGCTTCTCAATGCTTTGTTAAACAAAATTCTAAACAAGACCAATTTTCGATAAGACCTCCGAAAGTAAGGAATATTCAGGAAGAAGACTGTTTAGAGAGCTAGGAAATGACAGAGGTGGAAATTTGGGAACACGAGAATTACATAGAACAAGCAGAATCAATGCCTTATCCGGAAGACTTCAATCCATCAGAGGGAGAGGATGTAGAGGAGAATATAGATTATTAGTAGATTCAGGAGCAGCCATAAATTTAATAAAACAAAATTCAATAGCTCAGAATGTAAATAGAATCAAATACAGAAAGAAGTTTCAAACGGGTAACGATCATCATGAATCCTACGAAGCAGCATATTTGAATTATTTTGGAAAGAAACATCTATTCCATATAGCAGACGAAAAATTTCCATTCCACTTGAAAATCCAAAATAAAAAGCTACCCTTTCATGACCATGGAGAATATTTCGCACCCAAGGAAACAAAGATATGTAGAATTAGAAGTGACGAAGGTTATGCGAATGTTTGGATAGAAAATCAGGACAACATTCCAGATAGAATTTATACGAAAAAAAATAACGAAATACAATTACCACTCTTCAACTACTCAACACAACCTATTGGAGTGCCCGAAAAAATTATTTATGAGAAAATTGAAACAATAAAAACCACTCCATCAAAAACTAAAATAGGAAAAATCAACAATATTCAAGACCCAGTGCAACCATTAATAGGAACTTCTGGTATCAATCATATTGAAAAAGAGAACCAGGAAACAATAAAGAAAATTGTACTAAAATACAAACAAGACTTCGCATTTCCGGGAGACCCGTTACCTTGCACATCATTACAGAGCATGAAATAAGTTTAAATTCAGGAAAAATAATAAATTTGAGATCACACAATTTACCTGGAAAGCATAAAGAATTCGCTTCAAAGGAGACCCAAGAGCTTCTTGAAAAAGGGATAATACGACACTCCCAATCTCCTTTTAACTTACCTTTATGGATATTCCCTAAAAAGAGAGATGAATCAAGAATGGTGATCGATTATCGACAGATTAATAAAGATACCGATCAAGATGCATATCCGTTACCATACCGTTCAAAAAATTCTTGATTTCAAACAATGAAAGACAGTAAAGGATATACAATCTTTTCTCGGGTTAACTGGATACTATCGAAAATTCATAAAAAATTTCTCTACGATTGCTAAACCTTTGAAATAGTTCGAAGAAACCTTACGAATACAACACATTAAAACAACTTCTTTCCACCCGCAGTCCAACGGGAATATTGGAAGAATGCACTCAACATTAGGAAATTTAATCAAAACATCTATGTCAGACAACAACAAAGAATGGGATCATAACCTTAAATTCATAATCTTTGTTATAAATGCAACTAAAAATCAAACCACTGGATTCTCACCCTTCGAACTCACCTTTGGAAGAGAACCTGATTTACCCTCAACTATTCAACAGAACCCTAGTATAACCGATCAATAATTGATCAGAAAATGGAAGAAAAAACATAAAATAAATTTAATCAGAACTAGATAGAAAATTAGCTGAGAAAACGGAAATCAAGTTAACTACGGATTCGATCAAGTATATTCTGATAACAAAAAAATAGCTGAGATTGTAAAGAACAACACAAAAACCATAAAATTAATTCTCGATAGTTCGTCACAAGACATGCATGGTTCCAGCGACAGGCTCATCTTAGAAAATCAATTAATAAGACAATTGACGGATGCATCAAACGCAAACCGCAAAAAGCACGTACTACAGGATAAAATAACAACTTTAGAAATTTTCATTTCCGAAATGAGTGAAGACTTATCAACTGCTTTGAATGCAATGAATATCGAAAAGCACGGAATAATTGAATCAACAATAGTAACACCTGCTTTAATAAAAGCAACCATCCAAGAATTTGAGAGCCGACATAAAACGAGATATCACTTTGGAGGACAGGAAATGAACTATCAAAAAATAATTGACTCAGCTGATATTAACATATTAACAAAAAGATATTCTTTAGTATACATTATAAAATTACTAATGTTAACAAATGGAATCTTAACCAATCAAAGAATAATACCTCTTCCTAACAAACTAAAGGATGGAACTTTTATGAGTATTATTCCAGATCATGAATACTTTCTCACTGGGAAGTATATCTACGTACCAATTAACAAAGAAAGTTAAAATGAATGTAAATCAGTAGAAAGAATTGAAATATGTAAAGGGCAGCAACCCGACTTCTTAATCTACCAACAAGACACTTGCGATGCTAGTCTCCTCAACATTCAATTGAAAACTAAATGTAAACTGGGAACGTTGTCACTACAACCTGAAACTTATATACCAATTTCGAATGGATATATTGCTATATTCACTCAAACGTAATTCGAAATTGAAAGGAAAACGCTCAAGAATGGTTGCAATATTTAGGACATACACCCCTCGGTATAATTATGTTCTTGACTGTATATAAAATAGGGTTATTCAACGCGGTAATTAACATTGTAAAACGCTTAGTAGGAAACTGCTACACAAATTGTAGTTTTGGAAACAAAGCTAACACTGTACATTGACGAGACGCAATACCCATGATTAATTCTAATATTTCTGTACCAAGAACAACTATGCCAAGATCTTTGAAATTTTAGAATTTCTGAGAGACGAAAAATAATGTTAAAAGGGGGTTGTAACGTAGCTATAAGATTGCAGAATCGCTTGTGTATAAATAGGAGGATCGGAAGAGCCTCCGGCAGTTCTTGTCTTGACTCTTCGTTGTAAGCATCTGAATAAAGTAACGTGATATCTCGAGAAGAGATATCACATCCTTTTTAAAAATACAACTGAGCGATTTCCAGTGTAGCACCGCCTGCTATTGTATAAGATATTTTTCTTGTCGAGAACGTTTCAAGCTCATTATAGTGAATTTTTTATATTGAATCAAGTAATTGAGTAAAATAATTTGAAATAACAAATTGAGTTAAAACATTGTAAACCAATTCAATGCCAGAAGGGTTGGAAATCTACAGGAACTTTCTAACCTGATGTTGTTATGAATAAAGTCATCACGTACGTCTTAATATGATTATACTTGAATGTTTCCAATTTCCACTACATTTTTTTACCCACGCAATATGTCACACTCTGAATAATATAAATAATTTCACACTCCAATGCGTTTCCATATACAGCTCAAATCAAGATCAGGTGGAGGGTCTCCTGACGTATAGAGTCTGGGCGAAAATTAAGACGAAGAAATGTTTTATTTTGTCAAGACTACTGCCACCTAGCAGCAAGTTTTTCTGATCCTTAACTCCTCACAGGACAACGAGTTCTTTGAGATGCTGCGACGAGGGATATCGAGCTGCGGTGTGCACAAGCTCACCAAAGTACTGCCCCTGCGGCAGCGTAAGGGAGAATAAATCTTTGACTAGCCATGTTCATGGAAAATGAGAAAATGAGATGTGCCGCGTTCAGAGAGGCAGGCATATCGTGAGTCAAGCTGCTTCCGAAGAAGAGCAAAGAACACCTTGTACCTCAAAATAACATGTTGGCAGAGTCAGATCAGGGAATAAATGCCAGCAGAAGCCTCAGAAAGATATGGAAGAGGCAGCCTCTAAAGTAATGCGCCCTAGTATTCTTTAAACATTCCCCACTATCTCCCCTCCCCTAACTACCAAAATAAATTCTTTATTTTGGTATTCTCCACTCAATAAGTTTCGCGGAACAAGAGTCTGTCCGTAAAAAGTGCCCCACACGTCAAGGTTTAGAGGGAATGGGGGTTGAAACCCCCAAAAAACTTTCCAGTCTAAAACTGTTGGCACAAATATATATGGAGATAATGCCGGGCATATAAAAAGGAATTTCAAGTAGGATCCAACACCCTCAAAGCTTTATAACTATACGGTTAATATTGATTATAAAAATACAACAAAACGAAGCAATTCTGTTTTCATCACATGGAACATGATTGGAGGGCGAGTTATTAAAAAACAGTGTTTTTGGGTCGCCCTTAGTCACATCTATACTCATTTGATAGGTATAGGAGTGCATAATGTACATAAATTTATAATGTCAATCTGACTTACCACCATCTGATATATTGCATCGACAATGTTGTACATCTCATCTCTTGTAATAAAACCATCATTATCGACATCATACAATCGAAAAGCCCCTGAAAAGAAATACAATGAATATTCTTGATTTCAAATGCATAAAAATATGTCTTTATATGGCCTCAACTTTGCGCAGTTTGGATTTTTTAATTAAAATAGGAGTGCATAGTCCGCAATCGAAAACATTTGAGGTTCTGATTTATCACACTTACAGAGCAGCTTTTCATCTAATTTTCCTCTGGACGTTACTGATAAAGCCTTGATAAATTCCTCAAATTCTATCGTTCCGTCCTGGAAACATAAACTGGTTGTCAATACTGTAGCCCGAAAAATACTTCGGAGTCGGATGACGAATTCTCGGATGGTTAGGAGGTGGGAGGGGGTGTTCTCAGCGGCATACTCGCAGGCTCAAGAAATATATATAATATATATATATTTAAATAAATAAAAGATATATATTCAGAATAAGATGAAAACATGATGAAGAACCGGCCACACAATCGACGTTTTTTTGGACGGATCGACGCGGAGATGTACGCATAATGCTTTCTCAACCACTGCAAGAACAAGCCGCAGACGAAAATCAGGAAGCGACATTGGGACCAACTGCTGAAACAGGGCATGCCTCAGGAGACGATCGCGATCTTAGAACAAGGAGAAACATTGACATCGAGGTTCCTCCTAAGCCCCATGATCTAGATTAAATTGATGCTATCCTTCGTAAGGATCTCTCAGGGGATTCCGACCTCTGGACCATCACTTGTTCAGTTCATGGTGTGGCGAGAGCTTTGGCTGATTCAAATCGAAGACTACATAAAATTCGGTAAGCCTCTTACGGCAAGAGTCCAGAGGTATGATCATTAAATTAGGATCCATCACCTCACATTTAAAATTTCATAGATGATGTCCATCATGCAGCACATTGTTGACAAAATATAGGTGCTATCGAACGCAAGGTGGAAAATCTGAAAGAGGGAGGGTTAGGTTAGGGAGAATCATTAGTTTCTCCCTAACCTATCGCACTTCTTTGGCGATCCGCCTGTTTTTGCTAATGGCTGCCGAAGTCCGAAGAAGTCGAGATATTATGGAGAGAGATTTACGGAGTAAAACATTCATTGAATGAAGGTGCTGAGAATAGTAAATGTTCCAAGAGGCTGTGCGATAGCCTCATTACATCCGAAAAGGAATGCCCACCAATCACTGCTGAGGAGGTAAAGAAAGCATTAAGGGTCGCGAAGAACTTTTCCGCTGCTGTTTTGGATTGTATTAACCTCAGGTTTGAAGTCGGAGACCCCTATTCCGCAGTGGCTGGTTTAAGGACAAACTTTACTCCTATCAAAGAAAGGCGACTTGTCCAACCCAAAGAACTACAGACCCATAACTTATGCGAACACGTTATATGATATCTTCACATGTATCCTGAATGACAGGTTGTTCGGGTCATTGGACCTGTGTAGAGTGCGGTTCAAGAACAACGAGGATCGAGAAGAGGCACAGCAGGCCGCCGGGAGAACCTGCTGGTTGACAGGAGTGTTGCAAAGACGCTGCAACGCACCAACGCAATCTGTCGTTGGTCTGGATTGATTGCCACAAAGCTTTTGATTCAACTTACCATAGACTTATCATCTGCCTGTTGAAAAGCTCAAAGGTTCATCCACATTTAGTAGGATACATAGAGAGATTGATGCCTCTTTGAAAAAACAGATTTACTATTAGTTCTACAAAACATCTTGTGACAACTATCAGCATTACTTTCCAGAGGGGCGTCTTTTAGTGTGAGACAATGAGCCCTCCCCTCTTGTGCATAACGCTATTGCCACTGTCTCTTCCACTTCAGGATTCTCATGGGTTTGTCTGTGGCGGAACTTATGTTCATAAGCATGAGGCTACTTATATATTCTATATGGATGACTTAGAGATCTATGCTTCGGGGAAAAAACAGTTTAGGAATGCTCTAAGAATCGTTACGGGCTACACACGAGAAATCGGTATGGACTTTGGATTGGATAAGTGTGCCAAGATTCATCTAGAACATGGACGGATTGCAGGTGTATGTAGGGACCATAAGCTTGTGGACGGAAGTGCTATTAGACACTTTAGCGCTGGGAAGACCTACAAATACCTGCACGTCCCTGAGAGCCGCATTCAGGATACAACATCAGTAAAGGAGGTTCTCTGAAGCAGATACAAACACCTTCTTCGAAAGATTTGGTCGTCCAACCTGTCATCGTTGAACAAGATATCTGCGACTAACATGCTTGCTTTTCTGGTTCTACGGTATTCGTTTATGATGGTTCCACAGACGAAGAACGAGCTCGAGGCCTTCGACATCACAACTCGCAAGATAATGCATATGTGACGTGAAAAGCTACGTGCCACGTGAAGCGATCTTTTCATAATAAATAATGCCCTAGGTTTTTTTCTGATGTTTGTGCGGAATATAGCAATTTAATTTCTATCAATAGGTTGCATAAATGATGACCAGTGTCAACGACGACTTCCAGACTAAATAAATTATATATATAATCATATATATATTCTATCGATAGAGATAAAAAACGGAATGTCGATTTTTTCAGCGTTATAGTCCCCTTTCTTCGTTGCATGTCATATACAGTGAACTTCCACTAAAGTTGACCTTCACTTAAGTTGACTTTCGGATAAGTTGACTGGGAGCGTTGAAATAAGTTGAGTAAACAGTCCCCCACCACAAATATGGTGAGAAAGAGAAACCAAGGATCGAGAGAGAGAAAGCTGTAGAGAGTGGGATATTATCCTTGATGGTTGGGACTCGTGACTCCCCACCTTGAGTCAACTTAACTGAATGTTTACGTTTTCGCGCGGTCAACTTAAGTGGAAGTCCACTGTATGAAGAGAAGCTTGTATATCAAGTCGTCCCTTCCGCAATAAATGTCGCACGCCGTAAAAGCGGACGCGGACTTCTCAATCTCCAATGCCATCATCGTGAACGGTAGAGATCCTCTTCTGGCAATAGTAAGGAATCACGAAATGAGTGAGGAAGGAGCATTCCTTTGTTAAAGCCGCGGAGCAGGCAGCTGAGATCCTTGACCTTAACCTGAACATCAGAAGAAAGGACAGCGCATTACTTCATCGAGATGCCTTACTTCTGAAAGCACAGGTGGAGCAAGCTGATGCCAAAAACTTCCTGAAACAATATGAAGGCATGTTGATGCACGGAAACTTTTAAAAAATTGTAACAGATCAATCTCTATCACATGATTCAACGTTCGATTTCCTGTTATCATCTAGACACAATTGAGGCACGGAGAGTTTTATACTTGCGTGTGAGGACGGTGTGATTTTCACCTGAGCATACCGTAGCCACACATTACGTCAAGAAGTTTCCAGTGATGGGTGCAGGGTGTATCATGAACTCCCTGAGCACCTGTGGCATATGCTATTGAATTGTCCTATCCATACAGGAACAACGTGTATGTACAGACACAATGCGGCCTTTGATGTGCTTTTTACCGTATTTCTCGCTCTTATAGCGTTAGTAGCCGCGACTCTGCCCTGTCGAACGCTCTAAGGGAGATAGAGTCAATTGTTGAGAAAGACGAGTGCAGAATGCACTGGAACTACAGGTTCTCCGCAATAGTCCATATCCAACACACAAGACCCGACATCGTGCTCCTTGGCAACCATGAACAAACTATGTTCGTGATCTATTCCGCGGCTCCATCCGACTACAGCATCAAAAGCAAGGAGATCGAGAAAAAAGAGAAGTATAGATATCTCAGATGCAGCTGCAGCGACTTCCCGAGCACATTCGGTTAAAATAATCGTTCTCAACATCGGTGCTCTTGGAGGTGCGACGCCCTCACTGGCCAGGAATATGTCGTGGCACTTGCCAGGTGAATGCAGAAAGCGGTCAAACTTAGTTCGCTCCGTGTCCTTAAGACGCACGAGGGTTTCGCCTGCCCATCATTGTGATTTCGTCGTGCATATGGTCACTCATCTCATGGTCGTGAGACGTAGCCAAAGGTGTAGTTTACCGCGGTTCTACTGGGAGGTTGTGCCATTTTCCTGAATGACAGTTGCTCCAAGGAGGAAACTGCAGTGGTTGTTCAACCAAAGTTTAATTGATATGATGTATACCTATATTTTGAGAAATTCGGGTGAGGGGGGGGGGGAGGTATCAATCCCTGTTGATCCCTCGGCTACGGCCCCGCGGTAACTTTGTGATGGATGCAAGAATGAGCACTAGTCTCGGAACAAATGTACGAGTACATACAAAATGTAAAACTCACGTTATTTTCATCGAAAACATTGAAGACAAGGGATGCAAATTT
Organism: Neuroterus valhalla; assembly: GCA_011762715.2. Classification (NCBI taxonomy): domain Eukaryota; kingdom Metazoa; phylum Arthropoda; class Insecta; order Hymenoptera; family Cynipidae; genus Neuroterus; species Neuroterus valhalla. The sequence goes on from WSXT02151666.1 coordinate 15,341, forward strand.
GGATGGATCACCTTGTGGGAAAAACTGTTTGTAAATTTTAATGAATCCCTGTAACAGAAAATGTAACTTCATTTCCTGATCAGAATGTTTATAAAAAAAATATTATCTTCAGAATGTGTTTACCAGCTCAGTCAGTAACCCATCTGGACAGTCCTTGAGAAAACCCTTATGCCTGCGTTAAGAGGGTTAAAGTAGTAAGTTTTTTTCCAGTTATTGATAAATTATTACCCGACTGAATTATTTGCTTCTATTGGGTCATTCGCAAAATACGTGATACTTTAAAAATACGTGATGAATCCCCCCCCCTCCTTCTTTACAAAAAAAATACGAAAAAATCCGATAAGCTTTATTATTGTATCCCATAGTTGTCAATAAGTATATTTTCGAGCAAAGTGGAACCCGTTATAATAAAATATCTAAAAGAATTTCTGCATCTCCAAGATAAAGTAACTCTTTCAAAATTACAATTATGTGATAAAATACAAATATTTATTATATTTCCTTCACACGAGAGCTATTTGAAGAGAACGTTGAATATTTCTACTCTGCTATTGTTTGAAGCCAATTAGAGGAAGGTGCCAGCCTCTGGTCTGGTGCTTTTATCCCGTCTCAGAAATCTCGCAATCATTCTTGTTGAAACCTGAACTGCTTTCGTATAATAATAATAATAAATCTTTATTTTGTTGTCAACCAAGAAATAAGATGTACAATAAAAATATATAAGGTGGATCTAGAGAACAACTCAAAGGGCGAGGTACAGCTCACAGCTGCTTTACAGTTGTTTTCTTTTAGATCTGAAATTTGAAAACCAAATCTCCAAATTATTTGAAAATTTATTAAATTATTTAAAAAATGCATATAAACAAGAACATTTTTTTAAAAAGTCTCTAACACTAAAAAGATTTTTGAAAAAGCTATTCCAGGAACGGAATTATTTTTGAAAGAAAATTAATACACGAAGATGCGAAAATCAATAAGAAATAAATTACGAGGCAAACTAATTCCGAATCCAGAAGTTTTAACCACACAGGGCACGTTTGAGATAACGGTCCTTTGGATAGTCAACATCCCATCACGTATTTCGTGAACAGCCCTAATGCCGTTATGCTGTCCGATATGATTTTTACCCTTCCAATAATTCTGGGTGATTCTTATAGGATTTTTTCCCGCAAATTGTCGGTCCGTTAAGAGAAATTCTCCAGCATGTATGTTTTTTATGATAAATGGGGACAAAACGTCCGAAATGCGTTGAGGCACTTTTCATAAGCCTATAGAACATCAAGGTTCCAGAACCTTCCACGTTAAATGGGAGCCTAACACTTTTACTCTGAAGATATTATGCTAAAAACTATAGGGAATGATTTTGGAGCGGTTGAAAACCGTTTTCATTTGCGCGCTGTAGCCCGTGCTTTCTACTCGGCGCAAGAAGCATAGGCAACTGCGTGCTTCTAAAAAACGGTTTCAAACGACTTCATGTTTATATCCTTCAGTTTTCAGCAGAAAAATTCTTTAGAAAAAGTTTGCAGCTTTCATCATTCATTATTACCTACGCCACTTGACAGATTGTGTCACGTCTCAACGATTTTTATACGCTTCCAAAAAGTACCAAAAATAGTTTTTTCGGAAAATTTGACCTTGTTTTTCGATAAAACTAGACATGCTAGAGCATTTTTCTTAAAGAACTTCATAACTAAATTAAAAATCCTAAAATTAGAGAGTGTTTTTTATATAATGTTAAGGCCTTGTGATACATGAGTCACGTTACCCCAATTATCCCATTTTTTTGGAACAACTCACGTCCGTACCGAAGAAGGTGTGAAGTCGAAATTTTGGAGGAAAACAATAAACTACGTTTGTATGTAACATTTGGTTCAACATTTTGAATTTTTTCTTAATTTCGGAAAAAAATCCAATATCTTGAACCAAATGTTGTATACAAACGTGGTTCATTGTTTTCTGAGGCTTTTATCAATATTTCAACTTGATGTCTTCTCTGGTCCGGACTTACATGGCCATAAATGAGGTTTTCTCTCTTTTTTAACCTTATACAATTATGGTTTCCAGCTGTTGAAAATATTGATGAAATTTTCATTCCTATATTTCTTCAATATAATTATTTAGCTCAAGTCACATGCATGTAGCACATACACCGTATTTTGATGGTTCAGAAGCTCGATTCCGATATATTTTACATAAAATATTGTAGTTTACGGTTAGAAGAAATCAACTGTTTTCCCGACAAATTGTCCCCCCTCGGTAATTGGTTCCGTTACCCCGGATGTTAGAGAAGAGTAACAATAATTGGTAAGCATCATATTTTATGGAAAGAAAGTTTGTATAACGCTTATTATCAAAATGACCATATCACTTACCACTGACGAATCTCTTTCTCTGTAACTGCAACAAAAATTTAACGAACTGTTACTTGAACATAATAGTTAATAGTAGTTCATGTGATATGCGGGGTGTTTTGGGCCAGTGATTAAAAGTTACTTTTTGATGACTGTTAACTGTCTTTACATAGAAAAAAAAGGTTCAAATCAAGAAAATCGGTGTTGCTTTTAGCCTGAGAGGTCTGGTTTTAAGCCGGAAAATAGGTTCACAGTCCTCTATCAATAGGACAAGAAAATGGGTTTGAATCTAGTTTCATGAAAGCATTCTCAAATTAATGTATGACAAAAACAAGCGATAAAAAAAAAAGACTTTTCTGTGTAAGTATCATGTGTATTTTGTGTCTACCGCACCTGGAAAACCGGGTTCACCTGGGATTCTGAGGGAATGAAATTCGTGCTGGAAAAACCGGGATTTCTCAGGGAAACTATATAAAAAACCTGGAATTTTCCAACTTCAATGTACACGTACAAGTAACGCATTTTTACTTCTTTGCAGTACATGTAAAAGTTATGAATTTCCACTTTCTTGCAAAAAGTTCCACTTGTTGGGTATACATAAAAAGGAACCATTTTTCGCATTTGCTTATAAACATAAAACATAAAAAATGAGACTTGACGTATTTTGGTACAAGCTCTTGAAGCTAAATGACATGCAAAATTATATGAATTCATTTGACTTGATGAAAAAAGTAATGATTTCATCTCATGGGAATGCAGCATTAGAACGAAGTTTCTCAGTGGATAAAGATTGCTTGGTTGAAAATCATAAAAGAAAATTCTCTGGTTGCTTAGCGTGCCACATGTGATGCCATTCGTGTAATGGCGAAACCGTTACATAAGTTTGTTATTGATAAAAATGTATTACAAGGAGTGAGAAATATATATTCTATCTATACACGGAAAACTTCATATTGCTAGGGTAGCAATATTAGAGTGGTCACAAGGTTACTTTGTCGCTGTCAACACGATATAAAGAGTATCGTGGTCGGAAGTTTACACGTAGCGCTCTGACAGCGCATCACTTACTATCAAACACGCTGTGTTGCTTTCAGAGCGACACACTTCGCTACGATAGCGACCACTGCATATGGATCCCAGCTAAAAGAACGACACATGCACTTTGACAGTCATTGGATACTTACCTTTAAATAAATCATTATGTTTGTCGAATCCTCATTCTTTCGATTTCTTTCCCCTCACGCATCTATTTTGCAATAAAATTATATTTACTTTAACTTTATCAAACTTTAGCATATCAAAATTAGGCAAGATTTAAGGCTATGCGAAAATTAACCGGTGCAGGTAGCCATAGAAATGCCACCGTGACGCTGTCGCAGCTCTGCCGCATAGGTGTCAGAGCGATACACTGTTCGTGGCTGCCGTAGAGATACGTATATTGCTTCTACAGCAATATGGAGTTTTCCGTGTATAGAATATCTATATATCTAAAATATTAGATGATGCAATGAAAGAAGCTACGTCACTCGAAAAAAGGATTACAGTTCAAAAAAACCGTTGAAGCAATTTGAATTCTAGGTCATAAAATATTATTGTTCGTTATTTTCATAAACTATTCTATATTGAAATCTTATTTACTACATCTTTAAAAATGGAGATAATTAGAATATCTTATTAATTTTGATAAGTCGCGAAAATGATCAAAGTTTTAAATAATTTATTATACCTGACAAATATTTGATATCTATTGTTGGATGATTTGTTCAAAGTGTTCATAAAGTTTTATATAATAAGAAAATTTATGAACAACTGTATTTAATGGCATACACTGTAATAAAAAGTGGTTGAAAATTACCGCATTAATCAGTGGACATAAAAATACATACAGACAGGAGAATCTTCGTAACCTCGCTTTCAGGGCAGTTAAATTTTACGCTTTTCTTTTGAAACTCAACAATCGAATATCCCCTACAAATCTGCAGTTGGCTTTTTGCATTAAACAATAACACTATGCATATGATTTTGTAATGTTTCGAATAGAATAGTTTCAGGTTAAATAATAAAAAATGTCATGCTACAGTTTCTTTCAGTTGAATAATTTTAATTTGGGAGGGTTTCAAATTGAATATTTTCTATACGAGAGGGTTGGAAATGAATGATCTCGAAGTATATCGATCTCTGATTTCATACTTGAACATTTTTAAAGAGAGTATAATTTCAAAATTATATATTTTTTGAAATGTTATAATTTAGAGGTTAATTCAGAAATGTTCATATTTGACAGACACTGATTAAAACTTATATAATTTCAAATTGAATAACTTTGAATGCGTAATTATTGTCTAGTTTTAAACTTTGAGCTGAAAATTCTGATACATTTGAAAACCTCTCCATTCGGGATTTCTAATCTATAGTTATTCAATTATTGTGAACGATTTTTTTCGAGAATCCATTCTCCCTAATTGAAATTGTGGTTTTTTATGAAATTTTGATCTGCGATTATTGAATATTGAAAGATAATAATTTAAAATTGTGATTTCAAAGAAATCATGCAAAAGTGTGTGAAAATATCGTTTACAATATGGTTGAAATTTACCGTGTAATGACTTGTATTTTGCTACAAATATTGTAATATGGCACTGCAATCACTGCAATTTCACATTGAACTTGTAGAATCAACACATTAATCCCAGTGACACATTTGCAAACCGACTTGTAATTTTCAACTACTTTTTTTACAGTGTAAATTAAATACCTGGAAAAAGTAAAAATTCACCCTGGAAAACCTGGAATTTTCAGGGAATTCATTTCCAAAAATATGGTAGACACCCTGGTATAGAAAAATTCTCTTACGATATCTACATGTATATAGTACGTGGAGTAGCTTACAATACGTATCAGTGGTTAGTCGATCGATAGTGTCTTGCTTGAGCTTGCTGTTCTTCTTGCCCATTTTTGCAGCTTCCCCTCTCGTAGTAATCGCCTTTCGCACCTCTTTTTTTGCCGGCTCGTTTATTATTCCGAGTCAAGCTATCCCTGTTGGATCTCACCGTTTGTCTAACTCGGGGACGCTCTCGACGCGCAGACACTAAAAAGTAAAAGTTTTTCACTGAGCGTAATGGACAATTGCAATTTCCCAATTCACTCTCCTCCCTCCACACCTTCAACTTGTCATGAAAATTTCTTTTTTTTTGTATTTATTAAAAACTACGCAATACTGAAAGTAATGAGAGTTCTGAATACATGCCTGCATTTTTTTTGGATTCTATTTTTCTATCATCATGAGAAATAGGGAACAAATTCTTGAGAAACGACAACTTTATGATTCTGCAGCAAAAAGTCCTAATTTCATCGTGGTCGTAATCGCGGCCTAAGAAAAGAATCATCATTCACTTCAAATGTTTAGGAATTGTCCGGAAAGGATGGCTTTAGAAATCTTTGGTCACGCTGATTAAAGTATTGTACATCCTTGAATGAAATAGACATTTTTTCTTAATATAGACCTATTTTTAGTTTCTGGACGAGTATTCCTGAGCTGCTTTTCTAGTCTTCATCAAAAGGGTAAATTGTTCCTAAATTAATTTTTGTGCCACTCAAGCGGAAGGTGACTGTTTTCTGACCGCTATAACGATGCATGCGCACTTTGCGAGGGAGCTATCAAAAATTTCACGTCCGTTGTTTTTGTTCACGAAATTTCCCACAGTCACGTATAGCGCGAATCAGTATTTTGGAAAAAAATTTTGACCTCTGAAAGCCGTTGAAAAATTGCTCAGGAAATGGCACATCCCATTTCATGAATAGAAAGGTATTTTTCTAACCGCAGATGGAGAGAATACGCGTCTTTCCTGCTCTAGAAGAAGTTTTTATCAGTGCCATTGAAACAAAAAAACATCAAATTCCAGTATAACTAGAATACCTGATTTCTGTTATTTCAAATGCTTTTTGTAAGGTTTGAACGCCATTCTTCATTCCAGATTTCATATACTTTTATTTCTTATAACTTAAGATCAGTCAATTTTTACACGCAATTGTTTTTTTTTTTCTGTGCATATCTGTATGTTCCCAAACTTAGTGTGGTCATTTTGCAGATAAAATTGGAAGTACTATATGGATGAATATACATAAGTGGTAGGCCGTTAGGAAAATCTCAAATGCAAGTTTGAAACTAGTCTAACGGCCTGACTGAGTCAGGCCAATAAAGAAAAATTTTATTTGCGTTTTTCATCACTGAATAGATGACAGTTAAAAAATTTATCTGCAATACATATACAGCTCAATTACTCCAACGATATTTTACTATATGTATCAATAAAAGAATTCCGAAGAATATTAATATGTATACTTGGGTACGTGAATTTCTTAAAGATTATGATTCTTCTGTATAAATAATGAGCAGTATAAACATCTTAAATAATAGATATTATTCAGAATAAGTGCCCAATTATTACTTACATTTTTCAGAGCAAGCATATTCAACAAAAATTTTCTACAAGTTTGCTTCCGTTTAAAATGAATGTTTTTGATAACGTTGATGTCGAACGGGTAAATTTTAATAATGCAATAGTAAAGTTATTGAAGTATCAGATGATTTTCATTCATGAATCACTGACGAGACGTGTAAGCACGAATTCGAATAAGGAGACTCGCGAATCAGTGACGTCATGGCGTTGCGGCGCTGGGCGTCGGACTGACTGCCGTCGGGAATGTTTGGGGATGATCCTGGGCGTTGCGCAAGCGTTTCCCGCTGAACGACACTCTCACTTGTCATTAAATGAAAAAGGGAATCGCTCATATATGTGTACCATGTAGTAATTGCAATAGGGATTTTGCAGGGCCCTTGCTACTTTTCCCTGTTTCTGATCAGGCGCTGATAGGGAAAAATAGAGAGGGCCTGACTGTTTCTGTGACGCTGTTTTAACCGGGTCCTAGCTAGAATTTCTAGCGAGGCCTCAACGAGAAATCTCTCCATCGCCCTACGATAGAAAGGGCCCCGTCTAGACCCTTGCTTCTACCCAATTAATATTTAATTGGTATTTTCTTAAGATAAATAATAGATAAATATCAACTGGTTGAATATGATATGACTTCGGATGCTTTTGATTCACTGAGAAACCTTGGTTAATATTTTTGGTTAAAAATTACTCTAGATTTTACTATCTGAACTTTTCAATAAGGAGCAAAAAGCATGTTTGAATAATATTTACTAATTTCAATAGTAACTCGTAGCGTGAAATATGCTATAGTCCGAATAGAAGAAAAAAGAAACTCATATTTGCTATTGAACTCGAAACCAAATATATACACTATAGAGTATTATACATGAAACATAATTTCATATTAATTTAATTTCGGAATCGACAACACTTGAATTATATATATTTGTATTCTGAAAACATATGATATTATTAAATTATAAGCTGAAACAGAAAAATCGGGTTAGTAGAAAACGAAGCTGGCAAGAATTGAACACGCGTCTTCGGGGCAGCAGTCGGTCGATGTTCCATTTATCTACAGAAATGATGAGAAATGGGAGTAGAACATCCATATGACCTAAATGATAGAAAGTTCATTGGTTCCAATTGATTTATTCCTTAATTTATCAATATTGATTGACATAAAGCACAAAGCCGAAAAATACCGAAAACAATCTATTAATTTCTCTTATGATTTTTCCTATATCAGATTTTACTACAGAAAATAGTAAAGCTTGCTATTATCAAATAGGAAACCTTCTTATAAAAATAGTACGTAGTAAATAATAGAAATTTACAAAAAAGCTCCTTAAAATGTTGTAAATCTTTTAAAAAGATATATTTTATGTGAAACACATTTTTACCCTGCGACTAATAATTTCAAAGAAAAACGACGGTAAATATGAAAAATCACAGAAATACAGGGTGTGACCTTTCTATTATTTCTGCGACCTGTCAGCGGGTGCCTCTTCGCCCCCCGCGGGGGGCTTTCCAAAATTCTCCAACCTTCCCGTGGTGAAGAGCGTAAGTATGTATACCTAACCGAAACCACACATTCAATGAATTACCGCATATTTCATCAATTGTCATAAATTTCATGAATAACCACAAATTGTATAAAGCATCACAAATTTCTGTCACCACTTTCATAAATTTCTATAAATTTGATACATTTCTCAATATCATAAATTTCCAGGAATGTCATAAGTTCCGGAAATCTCCACAAATTTAATTCATTCCCTTAGATTCCATGAATTACAACGAATATCATGAATTACCAATTTTTTCAATTTGCATTAATTTTCCTAACCTAGATAAATAACCATAATAACTGAACTTTTTTTATCACAGCTAATAAAAAAGTTATCTTCTGAATACTAAAACACGTATTATCTTCCTGGATCTATTAGAAAATTCCGATAATTGGCTAAGTTGTCGCTAGTTGGTGTAAAAAAGGAGATCAGTTTATGATTTTAAGAAAAACTAGTTTATTATCAATTTCGGAAACAGAAAAAGATACAATATATATATATATATATATATATATATATATATATATATATTCTCTCCAGAAAGAAAAAGATGCGCTACAAAAATTCTGT
>WSXT02151678.1:0-10257 GCA_011762715.2 Neuroterus valhalla
GGGGGGGGCTCGCAAATTTATCTGTAAATTGCACAAGGCTTAGATTCAGCGTTACGTAGAGGGAGTTTCGAAACTTCGGGGGGGGGGGGGGCTAGCGTCCCTTGAGGCCCCCCCCCTGGCTACGTGCCTGAATACAACCCCATTATTTGCAGACCTGTGTTATTATTACTTGAAAATGAACAAAGAAAGAAAACATATCTTCCCGATACACAGTTCAAATCGCTAATGTTCATATTTCCCTATTTTTACCGACTTCATTCAGTGTATGTTAATGAATAGCACACCTTTTGTGTTAATTGAAATTGAAATATTCTATCCATGCATAAAATTCAGAACCGAGGTAAAAAATTATCAAATTTTATTGTTATATTTGAACAAAATCTGTTGGTAGATGAAAGATTTGGTAGGTCATTGAAAAAATGTTTTTTGAGTTGTTTATCAAAGAATGTTGTGTAGAGGAAACATTCTTTCACCAGAGTAAAATAAATTCACCGAGATATTTAGGTCATGCTAAGTGAATTCAGGTAATGTCAGTGGTAGCGTACTCAGAGGTAGTCTAAAATGTCTGAATGAAGAATGGTTGGGGTGTGTGAATGATACTCTAAAGAGAAAAGGGCTAAAAAGGCATAGAAAGACAAGAGCTTGCATGAAAAGGTGTATGGATGCAAAGGAAGCAAAAGATATACACATGGATAAGGATTTGTAGAGAACAATATTGTTTATAAAAAGAAAAGTGATACTTGAAAGGAAAGATTTAGGATACTTTTAAGAGCCCTCATCCAGAGCGTTTCTAAGTGGATGTGGCTGGGGTAAAGAGTATGGATCTTTATATAAGCTCTCTACCTTGGGTAATTGCTAGAGAGATTGTTAAGCGATAATAATAATAATGATAATAGTAACAATAATAATCACAGATGTACATATCAATCCTAGTGAAGTTTACTTTGATTTATTCAAGCATGGAACACTTCCGATTAATTTAATTATTGATCTACTTTTCGCCTACATTTTGTTTTTTCACCTTCCCTTGGAGACAGTTGGTCGTCCAATGCAGAAGTGTTTTTCTTTAAAAATGTGATTTATCAAGACGTAAAATTATGTGTAAATACCTGGTGTTTCGTAGTCCCTCCAATATTTTCAATTATTTTCTTAAATTTCAGTTGTAATTTTTCTAATGGTTTAATATCCTTTTTCCAAAATTGGCCAGCGGGGTACATTAATGTCAGGTAAAAGTTTAAATTAAAAAAAAAACTTTCGCCGTTTATTTCCGTTAAACTTAAGGAAAGTACCTGAGTGCATCACAAACGTAAAGACAAAGTGTGTTTGCTATTGCGAGTGATTACACGGTTAGTCGTTACAATAGAGAAACCAAGAAGAAACAACTCATTTGTTGCACATGGATAAGAGTTCATGCTTTGTTGAGTTTAAAACCACCATATAAAATGACGACGAATTCTCATAACTCGTATTCAAGTATTTGAAACTTTAGCCTCGGCTTTGTCATAATCTAAGTTGTTTACAAGAAATTGAAATTAATCAATACTGCTTTCATTCCTCATTTTTTATTGAAGCTGTAAGTCATTTCATTTTATTGACCATGATGTTTTGTGCTAAATACTTAGTGACTCTTGCGATCTTGATGAGTGGTGTGTTTGGACGAAATGATTGGGAATCAACTATCGAAAGAAGAGGGGGAAACGGGGCTGGAAATATGCTTGTTGAAGTTGCAAAAGAACTTGTACAGCGATCAGCTTCAACTAGTCAGGTAAAATTGTAATTGAATAAGATAAGTATTTTTGTTATTTTTGGTCTAATTCCTGAATTGATTCTTATTATTATTATTATTATTATACTCTTCTTATTACCAAAAGTATATACATAATAGAGTCGACTATCATTCCCAATTAGGAATCAAGAGAAATACGAAGTTTATGATATTAAAAAAATTGTAGATAAGGAATTTTGTAATAACTTAATATTAAAATCTATATTTCAGGTTCTTAACTTGAATCTTTCGAATTTACTACTGATACTAATTTTGAAAGCGGTTGTTTTCGGCGCTGGATATTTAGGAGGTCATAATAATTTCAACGCTCGAGGTTTGGAAGATGGTAATTGAATATTTTATATCCGGAATTAGTATAAAAATTCTTGGAATTGATGACTAATTTTTTTTTTTTTTTCTATCTAATGTACTAGATTTGTTATTCAATTATTGTATAAAATACATTACACATAAAATGAGCCCGTTTTATCCTTGGGGATAATTCTTTTTGAAAGATGATCATATCAATATTATTTTTGTGGTATAGATAATGTCGTATCAGAAGGAGAAGTCGCTCTAGCAGTCGGCTACTTGATTGGAGACACCTGTTTATACAGAGCAGCTTGCGAAGTGCCACAAATAGCAAAAGACTATTTAGGAGCAGCTGAGATGATAATGAATACTATGAAATTAATACCACAGTAAGAAATAATTTTTCTACCATTTTTAAATGTATTTAATGGAAACGAAAGTTTTCCAAAGGGAATACAATCATTAATTGAGCTGCCGGATCGAATAAGGACACATAAACTCATTTCTCTGGGAGTGGGGAGGCCTGTAGCCGCTTGGGTTTGAGCGACGTTCCCGGGCCTCCCCACTCCCAGCGAAATGAATTTATGTGCCCTTCTTCGATCCGGCAGCTCAATTTCATTCATTTGTGTTTATTACGAAAGAACGACTAAATCAACATTATTTTAATATTATAGAACAACATTGGATCAAAAATACGAGAAAACCATGACTGAATTTCGGAAAGCCATAGAATATGGTTCGACCGGTCAATGCCCATTAGAATACAACTGTAAGAAGGAAAATATAGAACGACTTCTGCGCAACGAATGAATTTAAAATATTAGAATACGATGTATAGTCCCCCTAGCTTAAGAATATTTGTTAATTTTGTATATAGTTACATAAAAAGCAGTTGTTTTCATGTTATACTGTTAGAATAAAAAAAAGATAATTTTGACTTTTAATAAATATCTTAAATTTTTCAAATCAAATCCTGCAACTGAACTGCAATTTGAGAAGGCAAATAGAAACGAAGGAAACCCTACTTTACACTCAAACAGCAAATTAATTTTAATTAAAAACGTTTAATATTGAAATATTTCATAAATATTATAAAATATTTACAAAGATCTTGCACGAGGCATAAAAATTTTTAACCAATAAAAAATTGAGTACATTTTTGAGTGCGGTATGTTGTACTAAATTCTTCACATTATAATTTGTGGCTCTGGAACTGACGCTGCGATACTTTTATGTGGTAATACTTGACCACCGTTGATGTATAATTCGTCTTTTACGATAACATCTTCGCCCAAAACTGTTGTTCCTTCCATCCTCACCCATCTACCAACAACACTCTTCCATCCTATTATGCACCTAAAATTATTAAAATATTTCAAGATATCGTATTGATTTAAACAGTTACATTTTGCATACGTATTTTCTGATTTTCAAGAACTAACCCTTCCAACCATGCGTGTTCTTTGACAATCGCAGATTCGAGAATAGTTGATTTCTTCACGCAACATCCATCGGATATTGTTACGCCAGGACCTATGGTAACATTAGGACCGATCCTGCAATCCTTTCCAATTTTGGCAGTTGGATCAACCAACACGTTACCAATTATCCCGGGACCAGAGTATAATTTTTCAGGTGATTTTTGTCTTAAAGACGTGAGGTACAGACACATTCCTGTTGAAAATATATATACATCAGATAATTATTCAAAATGCAGACCGCAAAGTTCTATACAACTATCATAAAAAATATGATTTATAGAAATATCTATATGAGTTCTTGTATTCTGTTTCATTAAAAGGCATTTCTCCTCTAGATTCAAGAGTTCTTCATTTGGAATTATTTTAGAACATAAATTGTAAGAAACTTTCCTTTTTTACGGATCCTCCAATTTAAAAATTTCCCATTTATCGAACCAAGAAACCAAGAACATCAGTTCACACAAAACATCTATTCAGAAAACATCAGTTGAGAATCTTTTCCATTGTTAGGATTTTTATTTGAATTACAAATCACTCAATCAAGATCAATTAACTATAAGTTTATTTTTAATCAAGTAGATGAATTTTCAAATAAAAAGATAAATATTTAACTGGAGCACATCAATTTTCAACCATGAAGGTGAATTTTCAAACCCAAAAGATCAATTTCGAAATAGAAAGAATCATTTTCTAAGAAAAAGTATAATGTTTCAACAAAAAAGTCGAATTTCGAACTGAAAAATAATCATTTGCAACGAAAAATGGAACAGTAACATTTTTAGTTAAAAAAAAACAAAACAATTTCAAACCAAGCAAATGAGTTGAAGAATCTTCATCTAAAAGAGTTGAGTTTTAAACAGATAAATTAACTTTTAGTGAAAAAGATAGATTGTCAACAAAAAATTCAATCAATACTCAAATTTTAAAATGAAAAAATGGATCTTTAACGAAATAAATTAATTTTTAACTGAAACTATGGAATTTTCAATAGGAATAAGTTAAATTTTCAGTAAAAAAATTACCTATTGCAAAAAAAAATTAACTTTCAACAAACAAAAGAACTAAGTTACATTTTTACAAAAAATGATGAAGAATGAAATACAACTGTAAATATTTAACTAAAGTAGTCGAATTTTAAACCAGAAAGACTCATTTTTAACTGAAATGATGATCATCTTACTAGAATAGTTCGATTTTTGACAAAAAAAACTAATTTGCAACCAAAAAATATGATTTTTCAACATAAAAATAAAAATTTCCAAACAAAAAAGGAATAGTGACATTTTTGGCTCAAAAAATTATTTATAAACCAAACATAAGAGTTTTTAATTAGATTAATGTTCGACCAAAATGAAAAATGTTAAACTGTATAATTTGAACTGTTATCCATAAAAAATAATTTCTGAGGAAGAATATTAACTTCCGGAGGAAAAGATAATTTTCTACAAAAAAAAACCGACTTTTCAAAAAAATGTGTGAAGTTTCAAATAAATAATTAAATTTTCACCAAATTGTCGAATTTTGAACCAAAAAAGATGAATTTTCCACTAAAAATGAAGCAGGTTAATTGTCAGTTGAAGAAACTGATTTTTAACCAAACTAATGAATTTTCAGGTATACTGATTAATCTGCAAATGGATAGATGTATTTTAAGCAAAAAGATCAATTTTCGACCATAAAGAATAATTTTCTACAAAAAAGGCAAATTTCCCATAAAGTACATAAATTCTCAAAGAAATACTTTAATTTTCAGATTCAGAAATCAATTTTCAATTGAGTACTTGAATTTTCACCAGAAAAATATGAATTGATTTTTAAAAAAGTAGCCACTATAATTTTAACCAGAAGTGGACTTTGAATCGAAATAATGCAAGTTCAACATAACAATTTTATCTCCAACAAACAAGTTTAAATAATAAACAAGTTGTTGATTTTTTAACTAAAAAGGATGAATTTGCAATGAACAATGTAAACAAGTTATCTTTCATAATTAAGAAATATTTCTTCTTCGGAATACTACTTTTACTCTAAAAATTGCTTGAAGTACTTTCTTTACTTTAAAATTGAGAAGAGGAAAAATTGTGACGAATTTTGAATTGGAGGAACGATTTTTTTTAAATCCTCTCTTTAAATCTGAGTTGTAATTAGTTTGAATAGTTCCCATTCCATGAAAAAATTCCCTGTTCCAAGTGAAATTATACTCCCTCACTGAAACGCCCTGCCCTAAAATAAAAACTATAAATATTTTCTGCAATTCCCTGTCTCAAGTCAGATAAATGAGGAAAAGCAGATAAAACGTGATAAATAAATATTTTTTAAATTCAGATAATAATTCTTTCTGTATGTTTGGGCTATCATCAATTTGATTATCAAATTTGAGTCAGCTAAAAAAATCTCACAAAGCAACAAATTTGCAAAACGTTATTCTTATAATGAAAAAAAAAGATAAATTCTTCCTCTCATGAAGTACAGATGTATTTAAATATTTTTAGAGGATATTTTTAGGTTGAGTCAAATCAACTCCTATTTCGAAAACTCGAATTTTCTGGACTTAATGCTCCTTGAGAATTTTCATCTGGACATCGAGAACTACCAGGAAGCAAAGTTTCAGCCTATTTAGTCGAGAGACATTTCCCATAAAAATTCTGCAGGGTCCTTTTTATTACTTCAAACTTAAGTTATAGCAAAATAGATTAATTAATTGAATTATTTTATAGCGGTTATGCAACAAAATTCACGAGAGTCTATTCACAAATAAAGTCACTAGAGTCTATCCAAATCGTAAAACGTCATACAACGAACGTCATCAGAAATTCCCAAAAAATGTATTAATTTATTTTATTTGGTACGAATTGCAATGTTTAAAGATTTAATCATTCAAATTTTATTATTTATAATTAAAAGAAGAATTTACAAGCACAATTCATGATTTTTCAAAACTGGTCATTTTTCCGTTTAAAAGTATCACAAAATAAATCGTCATTTTGAGTTGTTTTAGAAATCATTGTAATCCTTAACTATGTCAGTTTGAAAGGTGCTGCCACTTTTGGTCTTTATCAAGTTTTACACATATTTTGGAGCAAATATTAATTCCGCGAATTCGAATCTGAAGACTCAACCTGTCTTTCAGAAGTTTCTTCGATTCTAGTTGGAAAAAAGTATCTTTAGGCGTTGAACTTGAAGATAAGTATATAAATAATTACTCAAAATTACTTCCACCTAATATGTAGTCTTACTACGAAGCGTAATAAGCAGGAGGAAATTTCATCAGATGATTACTGTTTCATGTATATATGTAATTCTATAAATTTGTTGTTTTTTATTAATGTAAACAGTTTTTAAGTCGTACAATCAGGCAAGTCCGAGATTGAACGAAGTATAATTTTACTCAGTTCAGTTTAGTCTGAATCAAATTTTTTTATTTCATCCCTTGTAATTGTGTGATTTTGAGAGCAAAAGAACTCACATCAATAAAGCAAAACAAAGAATCTGACTAAAAAAAAATATTTATACAAATTCTGATTGTCATATTGGATCCGCTATTTCGAATAGTGAAAAATAAAAAATAGTATATTAGAATTAAAATTGAAAAATTGTAAAATACCAAAAAACACGCTTTTATTGGCACCGTGCAAGTCTACTGGCGCCCTTACTTTGTGTGACGCTCCCATGTTAAATCTTATGGAGCAAAAGTTAGTACCGTGGCGGCCACGGTCACTTTCGGAGGACTCTGCCGTAAGAATACGTGTGAAATTCGACGGCAGCGCCACCCCTCCCCTCCGACCGCCTGCACATAGCGAATATATCTGATTGATAACGCGTTTTTTTTTTTAATTGAAAATGTAGTGCCTGGAATTTCTTGCAATTTCTTCCTAAAGCAAAATTCTTTCTGAGATAAAAGGGTTCCTAATTTTTGAAAAACAAAAGTCTTAAGTTGCATCTCTCTTATATTTTAAAGAATTTCAAATCCCACTTCCTAATTCCTTCTTATTGACGAAATATTCATCGAAACAATACTTGAATCTGTTGAGACAATACCGTTCCAAACATTCTCCAGTAAAACTTCAAAGTCAGATCAACATTGAATACTCATTAATCTCGAAATAATTCGAGATAATTTTTTGAATAGAGCAAATTACAAAATTGCAAAAAAAAAATCACGGAAATATTTACCAGTCAGAAAATCTTTAGGCTGGCCAACATCCATCCAGAATCCAACCAAATCCATAGCATACAGCTGACCATCGTTAGCCATATTTGGAAATACTTCTTTTTCGATGCTCATATTGCGAAGTTCTATCCTATCCAAAACACTTGGATTGAAAATGTATAAACCTTTAAATAAAAGTATACAATCACTCACAAATTATTTACAAATTCCAAGATGAATAAAAGTTAATTTCGCGCTATATTCTTCTACACACCTGCGTTTATTTTATTAGAAACAAATTCTTGTGGTTTCTCAATGAAACTATCAATTTTACCATCTTCTTCGTAAATAACCACGCCATATTTGGAAGGTTCCTCGACTTTGGTGACGACAATTGTCCCTTCGCGACCATGATTTTTGTGGAACTGAAGTAACTGTTTGAATGGGAAATCGCATATAACATCTGAGTTTAATACAAAGAAAGGTTCGTCTCCACTTCGAAGAATATCAGCTGCAAGTGCCAATGGTCCTGCTGTTCCCAAAGGTTCTGTCTCATGCGAAAATATCAAATTAACTCCCAATTTTACTGCTTCTTGTTCGAGTTCTTTTTCCATTTGTTCAGCGCGATATGACACCGCTAAAACAACTTCGGTAACGTTTATGTCAACCTATAAGTACAATTACACTACATATTATAAGGTCCATATTCAAGGTTACAAATATTAGACTCCACCTTTAATTAATTAAATTTTTCAGGAGGTACTTTATTTTACTGTGGAAAAAATGTCAACACCATAAACGTACCAAAGCCTCGATTTGATGCAACAACATTGGCTTATTTGCAAACTCAACAAGTGGTTTTGGGCGACTGAGGGTTAATGGACGAAGTCTCGTTCCATAACCCCCAACAAGAATTAAGGCACGCATATGACTCAACTTTTTTCTCTTCTCATGCATAATACCTTAAACCTGCAAAACAAATTTGAACCTGAATATTTTATGTAAAATATTATTAGGCGAATTTAGCTATGAAAACTATTCTGAAGTTTGTATAACATGTCCATCTTAGAAAAAAATTTTCATTATACAGAAGACTTCTGTTTAGCTGAACCGCTACGCGACGTAAAGATTCGTTTAGCTGAACTCGGGAGAAATTCCCACCATTGTCTCCCTCCGCATGGGTGTTTCTAGAGGTGACTTCTAATTGGGCCGCTCGAGTTCAGCTAAACGAGCGTGGAAGCGTTCAGGTAAATGGAAGTTCAGCTAAACGGAAGTCTTCTGTGGTAAGAAAATGTTTATGCGTATATATATATATATTAGTTTATCTACGGCATACATGGGTCATTTCAAATTGGATTTGTGATTCATGTCCATTGCTTACTTTATAGCTGAAAACTTCAAAATATTTTATAATACATATTTTCTTGCATGTAATAATGTCCTAAACTATAAGAATCAAGACGAAAATCCGACTAATCGTGATTTTTATAATCACTTATATAATTTGGAAGTATCGTGGATAAATAGAGTGCATTGTCCCTAGATCCAAGCTTAGCAATTGAATTAGTTCCTCGGAATAATTAATAGATATATTCGAATAAAATGTTTACTTACTTAAGGACCTATTAAGAACTTACGGAAAACTGTTTTCAATCATTCAAATTCTCTAAAGAATTATGTAGATATATATTTATCCTAACTACGTCTACAGCAGGTTTTTAAGTATATTTTGAGAATATGAGGCTAGATTATTTGTTGTTTCAACAAAAATTCTCTTCAAAAGTACCGAGAAATGCTTTTAGAAGTTATAGAACAACTTTGGAAGGAATTATCATAAGAAAATTTTTCGAAAAGTGCGAAAAAGTGTTTTGTAACTTGTGAACTTCAAACACTTAAATAAACATTTTGATTTTTTTTTTCTTACACTTTTAACCTCTAATTCAATTCAGTATTTCCCATCAGACAATTAAAATACTTAATAACACAAAGATTATTCACGGACTACAGTTAAATATCAACTATGTCTACACTCAAATGTGCCCAGCTCTAAATAATTTTTTTTTTTTTCTAAGAAGCTGGATCGTTAGTATAATTTTTAAGCATCAAGATCTTGAAAACGTGAAATATAAATGCTTTGATAAGAATGTGCACAATTTCTGATTTTTTTCTGCAAAACTAGAGCGACGCACTTCATGAATTTTGTTTTATTTAGCACTATTATTAGGGTCTTCGATTCTTTCTATCAAAAGAATTTTTTTCCGAAAACGAAATCGTACAATCACCTTATTGGTTTATTCTATCACAAAAATTATTCGTGTAAAAGAAAAATTAAATCAGATAATGTTTGGAGGTCGCGCTATGACCTTAGGGAAATAATTCTCTTACGTTAAATTTCCTTAGAAATAGTTATTCTCACACTCTAAATTCCTTGGAATGAACTTTCATTCCAAGCAACGACTGAACTGCCGTTTCATTCTAAGAGAATGAACTTTCATTCCCTAAGAATAAATCAGCTTGGACGGTGAGATTCTCATTCCAAGGCTTAGAAT
>WSXT02151689.1:0-10257 GCA_011762715.2 Neuroterus valhalla
GGGGCATAGCGGTTATTGCGCGAATAACGCTCGCGTTTGTTGATTTTTATATTAGTTTCCTATAGTGATTGACTCTTCCAGTTAACTGAAAGAGTTGATCAATGTAGGAAACTAATATAAAAATCAAAAAACGCGAGCGTTATTCGCAATAACCGCTATGCCCCGTACCGCCACCATAGCCGACTCTCCCCTACCTAGTGTTATTAGTTGTCCGCTTTGACACATGGAATTGTTTAACGCTTCTCGTACCATAACCAAAGTTAAGTGAAGGGGTCCGTATCGAATCACATGTTGCGAGTCTCTTCTGCGGCATTTCTCCCAAGTAGATTGCCAATATTGTGGCAAGCCTACTGATTTAAATTCTCTCCCTGCAGCATCTCTCCTCCGACAAAGTCTCGGGAGAGCGAAAGATCTCCTGAACCGATTTGTAATTTTTGACTATGTGACCTACATTATTTCCATGACCAATTACAGGGATTTCTTTCCAACCACTACAAGACTTGAGGAAAGGAGAAGGTATTTAACATTCATCATTTGCATGAAAAGAATTCTGTCACTTCAATATTTCTTGGGGGAGAGATGCCGAACTTTCAACATTTTGTAGGGAGAGAGATGCTGGGGGTAGACAATCCAGTTTGGAAGGCTTACCACAAAGTTGGTAATCTACTTTGAATAGATGTTACAAGGGGGACGTGCCGCGAGGGAGACTTACCGCAGGTGAGGCTTGTCACACGGAGACTTGTCGCATGTGAGACTTGCTACAGATGAGACTTGACTCAGGTGAGACCCGCCGCATGTGACTTGCTTGTGCAGTGTTGTTGGTTATTTTCAGAAATATAATTTTGTTAGTTTTGATTTAATTAAGGTGCTAGTGATGTTTTTTTCCAAATTGATTTTCACAGTTTTGGATACTCCGAAATAAAACCGAAATTCCGGCGTGTTTGATTGCTTGAATTTGGAGAATTCGCAATAATGAAATTACAGGCAAATCATATAAATATTCCGACAAATAGTTTAATTATGATAATCTTCAGAAATACCTAATAAAAGCTAAAAGAATAATCATCAAGCCGTAGCGGATCGTTGTTTATTGAAGGATAGTTGGAAATTCCTACTACTCCGAAACTTATATCTCTTTAGAACATTCTCTGTTCTCCCAAGGGGGGTTTTGAATCATCTAAAAGTGAAAGAAGGTTTTTTTGGTCGGATAATAATATTTCAACTGAAAATTGAACCATTTCAGTCGAGGGTTCATGCTTTTGTCGAAATTCTCCTCTTTGACTCAAAAGTCTTCTTTCTGATTTTTATTGAAGATTGATCTTTTTCAGTTCAAAATTCAACTGCTTGGTTAAAAGTTGAAATGCTCTATTGAAAATTAAATTTTCCTTCTAACAAATCCGAACTTTTGGTGTAAAATCGAACTCTCCTGTTAGAAATGTGTTGTTTTTCGTTTACCGGGAATTGATTTCCTGAAATCTATTTTGCTTGTATTTTTTTTTTTATGGAAATTCATCAATTTTGTTGAAAATTATTTTCTTTTCATGCCTTTCTTCACGTAGATGAAACCTAAGGTAATACGGCATAAAAATCCATCTTATACATTTTTTTATAGCTCCCAATGATAATACATATTTTTGGTTGAAATTCACCAACTTGATTAAAAGTTGAGCTTTTTTATCAGAACAATTTTCTTATGGAAGGTCCTTCTCTTTGATTAAAAAACAATTAATTAATTTTCTTTTTCATCAATTTTTCTTACTAGAAGTCTTATTTTTACATTCTTATTCTGAATGAGAAGGCATTGGTTTAATGTGAAAATTGACTTTCGCGGACTTGATGAAATCTTCATGTTTTGAGACACCCTGTGTCAGAAAAAATGGTTTTTAGGAAGGTGTCTGTCTGTCTGTAGTCTGCACTCTGTAGTTTATAATCTGCGTACTCGATTACTTTCGAGAAGAGGATCGGATTGGATTACCCTTTGGCACACATTTTGAGGGATCAAAAAGACAAGTCGAGTTCGTTAGCCCCCTATTTTGGATGAAAAATCGAAGAGGGGCAACATTTTGAGAAGTTTTTTGGACTTTTTTACCAAGACTCAAAAATCGTAGGTACGATTCCTGTTAGCAAGTAAAACGTGAAACAATTTATCCTCATAATTTATTCCGATAAAAACCAAATTGTTAAAGCTATGGTGTTTTCAAAATTCAAAAATCTGGAAGAAAATACAAATTTTTAGACATATAACGCAAGAATTAAAAAAAGTCAGGAAACAAAAATGTTTTTTCTTGGAAGCCCTACAAGCTCGTGCACATGACTTTTTGAATTTTCTCAAAAATTCGAAAATTCAATTTCGGTCGCACAGGAAGAAAATGAAAAGTAATTCGTGATCTTGATAACTTTCGAAAGAATGATCATATTCTTCGAACTCAATAACTTTCGAAAGAATGATGATATTCGATCCTGCTTCGGCACTCATTTTGAGAGACAAAAAGACAAGTCGAGTTCGTGAACCAGCTATTTTGGATCAAAAATAAAAGAGGGGGAGCATTTTGAAAATATTTTCGGTTAAAGGTAATATAGAAAAGTGGACGTTTCGAACAGATTTTGATCGAGTGCGCAGCACGAGACACACAACGAGGATGTATTCGTTGAAGCCAGAGAAGCTTTAATAAATGAGAATTCACAATCATCAAATACAGCAGCCGACAACCTACTTTTTAGTTTCTAAAGCTCTATACATAATTGAAGGGAAGTACAAAGACCAAGCGCGTAGTGCTAGGTAAATTCAAAACCAAGCGAGGAGCGCGAGTTATATTTATTATCGAGCGCGAAGCGTGAGATTCAAAAGACGCACGCCATAGGCGAATATTTTCTGGATTCGATTTTTCAGATAAAAATTTAACTACTAGTTCAAAACAGGAACCACTTTGTTTTATTACACTTTTTTGATTGAACTGTAACGGATTTTCTATGACGCTTCTGAAGAGGGAGATTCTCGTTTCGTCGCTATTTGCTGAAGCACATAGCCCTTGGGGGCTGCCCATAGATTACGTAACGCTATATTAGAAAGACCGACTACAAAAGTTTTGTTATGGGAGCGTTACGGAGTGACAGAGAGGAATTATCAAAATGTGTTGTAACGTTTTTCAAAAATGGACTTGAAAGATTTACAACATTACTGAGCAAGTGAGCATTCTGTGTCTGCTCAGCTCGGCTCAAGCTTATTCTCCGCCGTTACCTGATACCTATTCATTCATTTATAATTTAATAAATGATATAATATTACATTATATTATATTATTTTTCTCATGGAAAATAAAAAAGCGAATCTACAGACGTTGCAGCTTGTTTTTAATTTATCTGCTGCTTTTGGCTTCCATCGGAGTCGAGTTTGGATTCGACTTGCGGCTGCGGTTCCGCGATGTTTTGTGTCCTTCACAGGTTCCCTCTAGTTATATATTGTTCTACCTATTTTCTACTATTTTTAACAGCCGTTACGTTACATTAGAGACAGGAAAGAGTGAAATTGTAATAGTAGCGTTATGAACAGACAGACAAGTCGCGAAATTTTGAGATTTCAGCGTTACGTAATTCATGGACATTCCCTTGTCACTTATCCAATCACCGATCACTCGCACACCGTATTGCCTTCTCGAATGTTTATATAAGATTTCCTGGAGGTGATTATATGCGAGCTAGGATTCACAAACAAATGATCCCAAATGCGTGAGGTCCATATCGCCAGGGCCGGTTTTAGGGGTGGCGAAACTGTTCGACCGCACAGGGCCACGCGCTTAGAGGAGCCTCGCGCTCAAATTTAAACTCGAAAAATTCGGTTTATAGATTTTTATCGCGGCAGCAATGGACGTTTGAGTGCATTAGATTGGCAGCACTTTTCGAAGGTTCCCACTTTACGAAGATTCTACAACAAAACTATTTTTTTTAAGGTGTGTGTATCAATACTTGTTTATCGAGTGACTATTAACTCTTTAGTCGTCCAGTCGGTGTTGTCAAGTGTCACTAGTGTCACCAAAAGACGATTCACAAAAAAGTTATGTATTGATTATGAATGCGCATTGTAAAATGTAAACAATAGAAAAAAATGGAGAGGACATAAAAAAGCGAGGAAACAAACAAAATAGTAGTGCTTGATTGATTAAAGTTTTCAAGAAAAAGAAGATTGTTTTCCAGATGACTCTTCTATACACCTAATATACTCATTACAGAAGTACTGGTGACAGGTTATCTCAAACGTCATTTAGTGTATTTCTTTCAATCATTTCTTGGGAAGCTCGCGATAAAACAATTGCCCGACATCTTTTTTGTCTATCGATTTCATGATTATTGTTGAACATGCATTTTTTTCAAATGTTTGATGTGTTTTAAACTTTTTGGGTAAAGTATACTCAGCGTTGGATAGGTATGTTATTATTAAACAATTTATATTTATGTATACGATGCAGAGACGTGTAGTGTAGATACGAGATAACTTGTTTTCAATCCCTTCATCTTTAAAAGTTTTCCTCTCAAAATTTGAAGTTATTTTTACATTAAGAATCGTAACTTTCTTTTACTTCAGAATCTTTGAAACTATGCTGTTTTTTTTTACTCCTGATTTTGAAGTTCTGACATATTTTTGGGAAAAAAATACAAAACAATTTTACAATTTATCAGTATCGATACAGGTTTAGTGGATTTACAGAATTTGAATGAAAAATATATTTTACTTTGACATGAGACCAGGTGCAGTGACTCATTATCAAGAAAAATGTATCAAGAAATATTGTTTTATTTTCAGTTAATTTAAAATGATACTTGAAGATATGTCACTGGATGTAATGAGCTGTGAAAAATGATTCGATTGTTGGTTATCTGACGAATTGAATGAAACATAAGGGCTTGTCGATCATCATTTAGGGAAAGATAAGCAGAACGCTTTTGTAGACTGATTAGCTACTGATGTTCGCAATCACATCTGTTCAAATGTTCCTTCTTCCAAATGTTTTGCTTCGATTCTTGACAGCTCTCCTGACTCGAGTTGTCAAGAACAATGATCAATTTCACTTCGATACGCCGACGTGGAAAATAAGGATGTTCGGATTGAAAGACGCTTTTTAGAACACGTGGTTGTATCATCTTCAGGCAGAGAAAATTAGACGGATGTTGCTACAAGCGAATTTGCGAAATTTGATATTGATATTGCAGATTGTCGTGGCCAAGGTTATAAAAATGGCTCTACTATGAAGGAAAAAAGACCTGTTTTTAAACACGAATTCTGAAAGAAAATCGCGATAATTTTACACTTCTTGTTTATGTCACAGCTTGAATTTAATGTAAGGTGACATGTCATCTACAAATCACCAAGCAGATCATGTTTTTGGTATTTTAAACAGTACATACTGCTCATTCTGATCACTGCATAGAAGAGCCATTTTGCACAAACATTTTCAGATAATTGTAAAGAATTGGTCTGACACAAGGTGGGAGGGTCGGATCAACAATATCAAACCAGTAAGATTTCAACTCGAAGGTGTTGTCGGAGCTATATCTGAATGTGCTTTTTCAGAGTCAGATCTTGTGAATAAACATGTAGCTCAATCTTTGACACTTGGAACAAAGCGAATTCGGAAAGTTCGAATACGATTTGACTATGAGAGCTCTAATGATCTAATGATCGAATGGGGATCTATGGGGTGTAATAGGCCTGGCTCACGCTCAGTTTTGGATTCATAATACAAACAGTTCAAAAAGACCTATGACAAATTTCGTAATAAACCTCTTCTGCTTTTGAACCAATAATTTGCTTGTAGAACCACCTATTTATTTCTAGACACAGTTCAACAAAAAACCTATCCGCCCCTTAGACCAAACTTCCTGAAATATTGTTTCGTATTGAGTCGAACAACGCCGCATTCCAAAATTTAGCGTACGACTCCAATCACAGTATTTCAATGAGATTTCCACCACTTTTCTCCTATAATTCCTCCTTCACAACAAGATAAACTTGGCTAAACTTACATATGTACTTAAGTCAGTGGCATATCAGTTCAAAAACGCAAATGAAAGAAAAAGTTTTTTGAAAAGTGTTCAGTGATCTGACATTGGAATTTTGATTCTGGTGACTACTCTTATGAACAACAATGTCAAAATAACTCTTCCTTTATTTATTATTTATTCATATTCTGTAACGAAGACATAATTACAAAATAAAAGATATCATAGAAATTTTCTTCTCTCTTCTACGAGATACAAAAGTCTAGATTGAGGTTCAGTAAAACACATGAAATTTTTTTTTCACATTTTCATCCTGAATGAGGAGGTATTGGTTTCATGCGAAAAAAGACTTCTGTGGATTTGAAGCCGAAAAATGAAGGACGAATTCGTTAACCAGCCTTCTCTTACTGATGGTTCTGGTTTTATCCATCAAAATAGCTTTTTAGAAAATTAAAAATGCACATTTTCGCTCAAACTATGCAAAGTCCAAAAATAGTAAAGGACAAAAATTATTTATTTTGGATATACAAATTTTAGTAAGACAACTTTTTTCATTAGATGCATAGTTTTTTGTTTGGATCGTTTGCTTGAATGTTATCAAAAATAGAAATTATTTTTTCCAGCAGAACTATGTGAGGTACGGAGAAAAAGGAAAGAACAAGAATTGTTCAACTTTATAAAGTATACTTATTTACCATTGAACATTTTTTGATGAGACGTATAGTTTTCGTTTCAATCGCGATAATGTACTTACAAAAATAAAAAGCAATATTTTCCAGACAAACAATAAGAGACAAGAAGAAATATTAAATAGGAGATTGTTCATTTTATGAAGATATACAAGTTTTATAAGAATTGTTTTTCAATTTGACGCACATTTTTTGTTTTAATCGTGACAACGCTTTTCAATCAATGAAAAATTCAATTCGCTAGCCAAACTATGCAAAACATGCCAGTAGAGCCTTAAGTAAAATAATTTTTTTTTTAATTTTCATCAAAAATAAAAGATCTATAATAACTTTCTCAATCAAATTACATATTATGAAACGGTATATAATATAAATAATTCAATAATATTGTAAGAGGTGGATATCATTCCAAAGAACTGTTTTAAATTTTCGCGGGCAGGGTTGCGGATTGAGAGGGGGAATATTTTCTGTAGTCCAACTAAAGATGGCTCTGTTGGTGCAACAAATATCTGACAAAAAAATACATGTGTATCGTACCACCGTGAATTCAATATTGGGATCTTGTATTTGTGCATTTTTGATCCACTCGAAGTCCATAACGTTAACAACCATACATTCAACCGGATTTCGACCAAGATAGTCTACATGCGCTCCTTGAGCCCCAGGTCGATAAACAATATCGGATACAAAATCCTGCATATATCCTCACCATGTTCCTACTGTAGATTTATGCCTCTTTCTACAGCCGTTGAGCGAATGGGACAACAGTCAGTAACCAGGGTAAACTTAATTCCAATAAGGTAAACAAAAAATGCTCTAAGTGCCTCGACGATGGCAAACGTCCTCAAAACGTTGTAATGGTTTACACTGACCCCTGTGACTGGGCAATCCATCGCCGTAGCAGGATTTCGGGTGAAGCCTACCTGGCACGAAAACCGTTCAAACGATCTGGTAGTTCCGCACGGCCAACGCCAGAGCACGCAGGACCGGTGGAACGAGCCTTCTCGAAACCAAGGCTAGCAGAACTGGTTATAAAAGAGTATCGCTCAGCCCGGATGGAGAAACTCGATGGACGACAGTGATCCTGCCTCGACACGGTCTCCAAGTCCGCCAAAGTCAAAACGGGTAACGACCAAGGATACTCCTGGACTGCTGCATAGGGTTGTTTTTTCATCTGCGTATGCTGCGTAGGCTTCAGACTTACTCATATTTTATTATTTCTTTGGGTACGCTGCTCAGGCTCCAGACCAGTAGTATTGAAATCGTTATTTTTATTTTACATCTGGGCACGCTGCACAGGCACCAGAACTCGTATTTCTATCTTTATCTGGGCACGCTGCACAGGTTCCAGACTTGTATTTCTATTATCTATCTGAGCACGCTGCACAGGCTCCATGCTCATATTTCTATCATTTATCTGGGCACGCTGCACGGGCTTCAGACTCGTATCTGTATTATTTATCTGGTCACGCTGCACAGGCTCCAGACTCGTATCTTTATTATTTATCTATGCACGCTGTACAGGCTCCAGACTCGTATATCTATTGTTAGCTGGGTACGCTGCTCAGGCTCCAGACAAATTATTTAGGCGAAAGACGCGGCGTTAAGTGACCACGTACGCGAGTCTTCACGTGAGATCACAAGACTGATGTATAAAATAAGAACCTCCGTACAAATTATTGTGAACTATGTAAAACCATACTTAAGCAAAGTCTCAAATAAATTTCCTAAAATAGTTAACGAGTCCGAGAAAAGAACGTGGTTCTTCAATGTCAGAAGGTTCTGGAGCCTTAATTACGGCGTTTATTTTGGGTGAGCCCGGACGCACCTCGTCCCCTGAGATTTTCTTCCCAAGATAATCAATGGGTGGTTTGCAAAAACTCACAATTTTTATGTTCAGAGTCGAATCACTGTTTCGTGAAGCCTCTAACACTATTTCAAGATTTTCATAATCCTCGTCGATGTTCAAAGCTGGTATCAGTATGCCATTATTATCAACCGACGCGATAGAGAATCTCTGAACGCGAAGTGCTCTGTTTATCGTTCTTCGGAAGACTGCAACCGAGTTCTTGAGGCTGAAAAGACTCCTCAGATATTCAAAGTGTCCGTCTGGGGTTACCAATTCCGTGAGCTCGATGGAATCCTTGTCAATGGGAATTGAATGAGAATCCGATTCAAGTTCAGAGAGACTAGCATGAGGTGAATGAATTTCACGAATTATGCCAGTCTCTTCCAGCTCTTCAACGATTTCCTTGATGGTTCTGCGTTCTCCTTAAGATAAACGGCGAAGTCGATATCTCGTTCGTTGTCGTTACGTCTAATTTTCATCTTCATCCGTTGTTCCAGGATCATTCATTCCCAGGTATTGTACATCCTCTATTATTATCTCTTTCATAAGACAAGATTTACTGTATTGGTAGTACTAGCTCATTTTCTACCACAAACTTCAACCCAGTTGCATCCACGATTGTCTCTAGACTAAGAGTTGCAAGTATGCCCCGACCCACAATTATTTTGCTCGACAGCTGTTTATCTGGAACAACAAAAATTTCTACTTTGAATCATCTATTTGGAGATTATCGTTATTGCGGGATTGAAGGCTGATAATGTTTCTTGTGTCTGACTCAAACCCGAAGGCTTGTGCTTCACTGAATCTAATTATCGAACAATCGCTCGCCAAATCAACCATGCATTCACTCTTAGTGTCGTTGGCGGTACAATACTCAATCTATTTTCGTAATTCTACCTTATACTTTTGACACACTCGAATACCTGACTTCATGCCTTCTAGCCATGTTCATATAGTTTCCTTATTTGATTGGTTTTTCGACAGCAGTCTTCTTCCTTCTAGCCTTCTTTTCGGCAATGCTTACATTTCGGTTTTTTGCCATCAAACAATTTTTCGTTATTATTTGTCTCAGAACCAGATGTCTCCTTGACAGCTTAGCATACTTCAGGTGACCTATTTCTCAACAGTGAAAACACATGTTTTTCTTCATCCCCCTTTCCCTGTATTCCCCGTTTGGTCGATCTCAAATATTTTTGGTCGCTTATCATCCGCAATGCAGTTGGTCGAATGATAAGGCAGAGACACAAAACACAAAAAAGCGAATAGAATACCTTGAAGATGAACACTACGCTAAAACAAATTTCTAAAAAAGAACGAGAGTTCTAGTCGAATTACTAGCGTCAAATTTAGAAGGAGTGTTCCAAAATAATTGAGATCCGGATAAATATTATATTCCTCACGAACGGAACAAGGTACGCCAAAACAGACAATATTCTTGTAATTATCTCCAGTATTATACAGAATATAATTTATTATAATAATACGGTGAAAATCAAGTTTAATCCTTACGTCGATTGTAGGGAAGAGTTTGCCTGCAACATAAATCACTTTTACATGGGTGAAGCTTATCATAACAATGGGTGGGTTACCATATCTACTACATCGTATACTTGCTACTAAATTCCATATCAGTTTTCCGTGTTAAATTAACTTTTTTTCATACGTGCGTAAGAAATGCTACTTTGCACGTCTGTTTAGCAAGCGCGAAATGCTGAATTCCCCACC
>WSXT02151700.1:0-10256 GCA_011762715.2 Neuroterus valhalla
TTTGAACAATATCCATCAAACACTCCGCACCAGACGTTCACTGTGTCATTCAACATTCACGCGGGAAACGGAAGTCCATTTCTGCAGTTAAATATCCATTTTTTTTCAATTTAAAATTTGTTTTGGTGTACATATTTTAATTATGCTTGGTTTGAAATTGGCTTTTTAAACTAAAAATGTTACTGTTCCACTTTTGGTTGGAAATAATTAGTTTTTGATTTCAAAATTCGACAATATGGTTGAAACATTGTATTTTTTCATAAAGATTATTCTTTCTATTTGAAAATTGATCTTCTTGTTTGAATATTCACTTTAGTGATTGAAAATTGAAGTGCTCCAGTTAAATATTTATCTTTTTATGCATTTGAAAAGTCATCTTATTGGTTGAAAAGTGAACTATTTGGTTGGAAGTTGGTTTATTTTGCAATGGTTGACAAATATGAATATTCTACTGCTAGTTGACCGGGAAATTGAAAAACTTGACCGTTAAGAACCGATATAATTCTCTATTTAGCATTAAAATATCATGAGAATATTACATATTATAATAAGCATACTTATGTATGATATAACCCTATTATTGGTTATCAACCGAAAAATTACCGGGAATTTGAAATCTTCCACCAAATCGCAACCCTAAAGAAGAAAAATTTCAAAAAAAAATTCAAATATTAAACTAAAGAGATAAATCTGTAATTGAAAAGTTAATTTTTCAATTGATTAGTTGAACTTTCAATCAAATTGTTAAATCCTTAAGTAAAACCGAACTATTTTGAATCAGTCATCATTAATCAGTTACATTGTAAACCAAGAAAGGTCAAACATACACTAAACGTGATGAATTTTCTTACCAAAAAGTTGAATTTTCAATCTAAAACCATTTTCAGTTAAGAAGGAAACCAAATTTCAACCGTATTGTTGATGTTTTAGCCAGAAAGATGAATATCGTACTAAACAGTTGAATTTTCAACCGAATAAGGCGAAGTTTCAACCAATAAAGGCGTTCTGAGATCATTTTGAAATTTTCAGAAAGCATTTGCATTTTCATCGAATAAAAATGAATCTTCAAACCAAAAATACGAATTTTCAACCAAATTATTCATATTTTTGCCTAAATAGTTTAGAAAATGACTCTTCAACCAAATTGTTGTGAATTTCCAACCAAAAACTTGAAGTTTAAAAAAATAAAAATAAAAAGAACTTTCAACTAGATAGGTGCATTTTCCGCCAAAAAAATTAATTCTAAATCAAGAAGGACAAATTCTGAATGCAAAATGTAACAGTTGACATTTGGATTAAAAAAGACTTTAATTTTCAACATAACTATAGAATTTTAGACTCAATGGGTGAAATTTCAACTCTAAAAAATCCCTTGAAATCTTCCAGAAAACCCGTAAATCTTTGAAGTTCCTTCAAATTTGTGGAAAATATTGAAAATTCCTTGGTGTCTTCCGAAATAATGCCATGAAATCCATTGAAATATAAAAATATGGTGAGCTTTTAAAATCCCTCAGAATCAATAAAATCCTCGGAAGTATGATAGAATCCTTCAAAGTTTCTCTAAAGTCCTCTGGAATCTTTCAAAATATCTTAAAACCGTACAGCTCCAATAAAGTCCTTTCAAATCTTCCGAAATTCTAGGTATTTCTTTAAAACTATGGAATATATTTAAATGCCAAGAAATCAGTGAAGCCTTTTCATACTCTTGTACAGTTTTCAAATCTCTTGAAAATTCTTTAAAGTTCTAGAAAATTCATTTAAATCTTCTAAAATACCACAAGTCTCTGAAATCCCGTGGAATCAAACCCCTGGAATAAATCTGGTTAAATTCCTCGAACTGTCTCAAAGTCTTTGAAATCTTTCAAAACTTTTAGAACATCTAAAAGCTTTGATGAACGTACATCTTAATAATTGAAGTCTTTGGAAATTTCCCAAACTTTGTGCTTCCGCTTTTTGAATAAAAGAATATTCATAGTTATTGAACTACGTTATTTCTATCAACAGAATCATTAACTTGGGAACAACTGACTGTCGATTCGCTTGAAGAAAATGTTCCTCGTGCTCGTGCGGGACACTGTGCCGTGGGAGTCCATAGTAGACTCTACGTTTGGTCCGGACGAGACGGTTATCGCAAAGCTTGGAACAATCAGGTGAAATCTCCACCTTTTCAACATTTTTACTGTAGTTACCATTTTCACAAAATTGCTATAGTCTTCAATGTTTATTCTTTTAATTTTAGGTCTGTTGCAAGGATCTGTGGTACCTTGAAGTAAGCAAACCACCAGCCCCCTCTCGAGTGCAACTTGTCAGAGCTTCCACTCAATCCCTAGAAGTCAGTTGGGTCGCCACACCATCAGCGCAGCATTATATTCTACAAATACAAAAGTATGACATGCCACCCACCAGCAGCGCTTACCCAGCTGCTACCCCAACTGCAACTCCCACTACCGCCTCTGCCCCATCAGTCCCAGGGTCTCCAGCTACGCATCCAACAGCGCCTGCTTCTATCAAAACAAATCTGGCCCAGTCGATTCGAATCCAAAGTCCAGCCCAATCTCCTGCTCAAAAGATCATAACATCTTCCGCTATCACCAAGCCTGGAAGTCCAATGACTCCCAGAGTCGCTACGAATGTTATTCGAATCCGTTCACCACTCGTAACCTCCATGGCTGGCACGACGGAACAAACGACACTCGTGAATACTTCTAACACTGGACAAACTCCATCTGCCATGCTGCAGACTTTGGCTGCCGCGGCTGCTTCCTCCCCAAAAATAAGCATGAACAGCATCCCGGTTTTGCAACAAGGTGGAGGCAACACCATTAGAATGAAAGGGATGCAACCTGGACAGCAGATCCGCTTCGCAGCTCCTGGTGCGACTGTTTTGCGTGCCGCCTCTCCTCAGCAGAGTAAACAGATCATCCTGCAGAAACCTGGTCAGAATATAGCGGGACAGCAAATTGTTCACCTTCTGAAAGCTGGACAAGGGATGGTGACAATGCCGAAAGTTAGTTTAATTCCGGGAAAAACTGTTCAGACCACAGGTGCGAAACCCTTAAATCAAGGGCCTACGATATTACGACTCGTGAATCCAAACACCGTCGCTGGCTCGAAGATCCTCACGACCATGAAGACCTCCGGCATCGTGGCGATGAGCAAAGGACAAAATATTGCTGGGAAGCAGACAATAATGATCACCAAGCCAGGTGGTAATGGCGGTCTCGTTGGAAGAACTAATCAAATCATAGTCGTCACGACCGGATCTGGCTTAAGAGCCGTGCAAGCTGTGACCACTTCGCAAGCTGGCGCTGGACAGGGAGCCACTCTTACGACTCCTGTTAACGTTTTGCCACTTTCAGCTGCAAATCATGTCACGAATCAGCAGGGTGTCAAAATGATCATGGTTTCTTCAGGTGCTATGGGTGGAGGAACCAGTGGTAAACCTATTACGATTACTGTACCAGGTATGGGAGGAATACCGAAGACCCTCACCATCGCCGCCAAAGGTTCGCCGCAAACCATCTTCAATCCTAACAAGAGTCAAATTGTTACGGTTCCACAGATGCAAAAGAATGCTGTAAGTGTCCTTTTCTTTACGGTCTTCTTTTTTTATCAAAAGGGCAGTAACTTTAGTGTGAATTTGCTCTAGGAGTCTGTTACCGTGGGTGGAAAACCGGTAACGTTACAAATGTCCGGGGGAATTGGTTCGAAAACTGTAACTCTGGTCCCATCAAGTAGTTCCATTGTCACTACATCTGGTTCTTCAGATTCCATTGACGCAAGCAAATTCGTCCCCTTGCAGAAACAACCATCAGCGTCTCTAGGTATTTATTTGCATGAAATCAAACTCGTTCATATTTTACAACTCAATAGTATATTACACTACAAGGGCTTTTAAATTTCTGCCCGCGTGGTGTATACTGTTTCTCTTCATACCCGGTCAAAAGTACGGCAAAAAACCATATTTTTATAAACAATATATGTACATCATAGCATGTATTGATGCCTGCCCCGACATTTGCAGCACGAGCGAAGCGAGTGTTGCTGGTCGGAGGGCAGGCATCAAATACATTTACAAAAGTAAATGCAATCCCACATCTTCAAAAGAAATAATCCCAATTTTAATCTTTTATAACCTCATCCGTGGTTTCGTGAAAAGAGAACGATTCATTCATTTCGTTCATTTTTTATTATAAATCTTTAGTTAATATTGATTTTTAAATAATATTCACTAATGCATGAAAACACGAATTAAATCCAAGAAAGCTTTGAGGTTATATCAACAAGCGAGAGTAACAGCAGAAATAATTCTGGCTGACGGAAGCAACGAGAGTCTCATGAATCACGACCCTGAAGTTTGCTGTATGCTAAAAATTTGAAATTTGTGTGATCGATTATCAAAAAATGAACAGTTCGACACAAAAACTAAGATAACCGTTGGAATCGTCTTCCGAATGTCAATAACTTTAGAAATGCTCTAATTGTTTAAGTTACTTTTTCAGAAAAATAATAGTCGCGCATGGAGGCGTTTGGAAGACGATTCCCATGGTTATCTTAGTTTTCGTGTCAGACTGTTCGTTTATCAATTATCGATCAAACATATTTCGAATCTATAGCATATAGCAAACTTCAGGGTGGTCATGTATTGAGTATCGTTGCGGGCGAGTGAGTTTTTGCTCCCGGTGTTACAGAGGGCGCGAGTGTAGTTCTATCAATGCTTAAAATTAGAATTTCTGCCTTACAATCGATGCTGGAGGAACGTACTTTCGACCGAGGTATGAAGAAAAATTCATTTTGGAACTTGTGTGAGTTGACTCTTGAGCGATTCCATGTCAAATAACCTAAAAAATTTAAGCTATTGATAATCTTGATGAAAATTGTAGTATTGTTTTCTTGGGTGCTTAAAACAAGAACCCTAAACTGAATTTTGAAAAATTCAAAAAACTTGCGAGATATTCAAAATTGAATATTTTGGTATTTTTTGCAGCTCATAAGTTTGATGATACAAATGTTATCAAGGTGGATTTTGTAGAAAAATTATTCATATTTTGATTACTATTTTATATGTATAAGGCCATGTTATACATGGGTCACGTGACCCAATTTATCAATTTCTTTTGCAACAACTCACGTCCGCACCGAATGAGGTATCAAGTTGAAATTTTCGAAAAGCCCAAGACAACATTAATCTACGATTATACAAAAGATTTTGTACGAAATTTTGAATTCTTTTCCTTTCAATTCTGAACCAAATGTTGTATACAAATGTAGTTTATCGTTTTCTAAGGCTCCGCTTGAAATTCTATCTTGAAATGTCTTTCGCTGCGAACGTGAGCTGTTGCAACAAAAAAAATAATTTGGGTCACGTGACCCATGTTGAACATAGCCCTAAAGGAATATTTGAAAGAAAAATTCAAAAATTTGTTGCATATTTCAGAAACTAATTTTCAAACTGAATTTCAGGGAAAAGAAACCCGCTTCTTTGTATATATTTTTATAGATAGCTTTGAATGTTCTCTGAGAGCTGTATAAATTTTAGAATGGTATCTTTGTTAGTTTTTGAGAATTAATAATGAACGTACGCCGTGGCATGACGATCCATGTTCGAGAGTCTTAACATAACATTTCTCCTCTATATTTACTAACTGCTTCTTTACATAACCTCTCAGGACTGCGAGGCGGGAATCGAACCCGCAGCCAGAAGGAGTGGGTCCAAAGCTCATGCCTTAGCCCCCACGACCGACTGACTATGCCGCAAAACAAAATATATAATGTTTCCTATTGATTTAACTTGGGAAAAACTCCTGCTTAACTCCCCCTTGATGTGTGATTTAAACTCAAAAATATGATATTGTATGCCTTTGGTCGATACACGGCGTCCCTATGAGAGAAGCTGTTGTGTACACGCCATAGTTTACCCCATTCTTCCTCCTTCACTTCGTCTATCCCCAGATTGTCACCAGCAAGAGCGGCCCTGTCGTTCCTACTCATAGCGTTGAGTACTTTCACCGTAGTAACACGTCTCAAGTTCGAAGTGCACAAAATCGCGTTCTATGTTTTTTCGGTGTGTTATTTCAAGTGATCACGTGCGGTGTAGCTACGAGAAGGAATAAGGATACCTTAATGGCAGATATGGCTTCTAATTCGTCTGTTGGCTCCCGAGCCCGAGAGGGCTTCGATGCTGAGGCCCCTGACAAAAGCAATGTTGCGCAAGAGAGTGAAATGAAACTGCGTCATTTGCTTTATGATGCTGACTCAGACTCGAGTGATGGTCAGGGGTTTCCCCACGCAAAGAAGCTTAGGTTAACTAATAGATCCCGTTACTGCGAATTGAAAATCAAATCGATGTCTTAACAGATTTTGTTCCCAAAGAACTTTCCCGTCTACTATGCTTAGAGACCCGAACTTTATGCAAATCGCATAATCGCATGATTTTTCATAATGGAATATTACTTGAAATTACATTACATCGTATAATTTGAGCATTTTCGTCGACATAAAATTGTGTTCCCAACTATGCTGTTTGATTTTTGGGAGTTACAAATCGATGTAGATGAAAGAAGAGTGATTCGCCCGGCTATTAAGGAACGTTTGGATAGGTTAAATGCTCTGCAGCGTTTTGGACCCTCAGAATGGAAAGAGTTTAGGTATTCTACCGCATTGAACAATTTTACTGCATCACCTGGCTGCAACGAAGGTCAATGAAGAGCTTTGTCACCTTGATAAAAAGAAGGACCCTCTATTACAAACGGGACGAGTTTTAGCTGGATTCTCAAACGCTATACTTGAGCAGAAGGATTTGCTCAGAGGCAACCTGCAAGAAGTGGTATATTGGCCTTTTTCATCCGAACTTCAGAACAAGAATGTTCAGACGGCTTTGCGGAGAGTCTCTCCCAGTGCAGATTATCTTTTCGGCAAAGAGGATTTGTCACGTCTCATTCAGTCTCTAGGGGACTCTCAGGTTTGGCCCAACACGCCTTAATATATGGCAACCAAGAGACCAGTTCTAAGGAGGGACGTAGCCCCGCCGGCGTCATCAAAGAGCGACGGAGATGGCTCATCATCTCTATGGAGCACACTGTCACATTCTGCTCCAGTCGGACAACCGTACCCTGGTGGCCTACATTCAGAGGGAAGGAGGCGCAAGGTCGTTGGACCTGACCTATCAAATTCCGCACGTGCTGGTCGAGCAGAACATAACTCTTTCGGCGCCATATCTCCCAGGCAGGTACAACGGAATCGCAGATCGACTGTCAAGAAAGAAAGCGTTCCCAGAGTGGCATTTGCTTCCTGCTGCGACAGATAAAATCTTTGCAAGATGGGGACTACCAGACATAGATCTTTTTGCATCAGAAAACTCGGCTGTAGTCGAGCGCTACGTTTCTCGAGACTGCAGCGATACTTGCGCCTTCATAGACGCCTCCAGTCATCCATGACACGTGAGAATAGGATAGTTTTTTCGTCCTCTAAGCCTTATTCCCACACTGAAAAAATTCTGGGTCAGCAGCTCGCTTACGTGATAGAGCTGCAACCCTACATGCACAGAGCGCTGCTCGCCCGCAGCTTGGTGTCGATTCTCTTTCTTGTTGGGCACGCTGTGTGCCCACATTGGAACTGCTGAAGCTCCAAGGGGGTTGGCACAGCAACCGTTTGGCTTTATTGCTCACTTAAATGTGGTGCGACCACTGCATCAACCGCCGTGATGTCGCTGCGTTCCCACTAAGAAGACAGCTGTTCACCCAACATTTTGGGCAAGCAGAGTGCTTGCCCAACTGAACAGCTGTAAAGGACAATTCTTAATAGTAGAACCAAAATGGGATGAGACCTTCTGGATGCCGGATCTTTGAAGCAGAAGCATAGAGCCACCCCTGACCATTCAGCATTTTGAAGATGTCCTCATAGACTTGACGACGGGCCAACCTCCACAGCGAGTGGAGCGACTCATAATGCAGGTATGAAAAGTTGGGTGTGGGAGGATTTAGTCCAAGACTGGTCCCAACAGGAGAATAATTTGCTCAAGAGGAGCTGGAGGAGTTCGACTCTGCGGACCCACAAGGCTCCAAATTCGAAGATGGCTTCGTTGGTCTGAGAAGCAAAATATCAACGCTAGGTCTCCACAGGGTAGGGATTTTTCCAGGTTCTTAGCGGCCAATTCATCATTGTTTGACCTCTCTAGGCGTACGGCAGTGTTTGTTGTGTTAGCATCTGGCCGTTGTATTCATGATCTTACGCTTTTGAAAATCTCAAAAAAGTTTTTCATTAGCTTGGAAAACGAGATAATATTGTGGCCAGCTTTTGGATCAAAGACGGGTCGTGCTTCGTTCAGGCAGTCAGGGTGGAAACTCTCCAAACACCTGAATACCTGGTCGTGCTCGATCACATGGATCAGGGCTATGCTTGGGAGGTCAAAAGAGAGAAGAAAGGAGGGTAAGGTCGACGCCTTGTTTATTACCATTACTGGAGCTGTCAAGGCAGCTTCCAGAACAGTAATTGCGAGTTGGGTTCGATCGGCTCCGAGAGATGCTGGAAAAGACGTTTCCCCAGGAAGCATTCGTTTATCAGTTGCATTGCGTGGATGGCTAGACGATCTTCCATTCCAGGAGATTTTGGTCTGAGGCAACTGGAAATGTGCTGAAACGTTCAGAAAACACTATTGCCGTAAAGTACATGGTACTTGTCAGGCGGGTTCTAGTTCTCTCATATCCAACTTTACTCCCATTCAAAAAGTGAGTATGTAACATCTTTTAATCATCAATATAAACAGTGAGTATGCGATGAATCGTGAAGAAAAAGCATTACACGTATTGTGTGCCGGAGCCGATACACGGATCCCGGTAAGTCTTTTACAGATGAGAGTCGCTATGAGTAGGAACGTCAGAGCCGCTCTCGCTGGTGACAATCTAGGGATAGAAGAGAAGTGAGGCTCGAAGAGTGGGGTAAACTACGGCGTGTACACAACAGCTTCTCATAGGGATGCCGTGTATCGGCCAACGGCACATAA
The DNA here is from genome assembly GCA_011762715.2 of Neuroterus valhalla. NCBI lineage: Eukaryota > Metazoa > Arthropoda > Insecta > Hymenoptera > Cynipidae > Neuroterus > Neuroterus valhalla. The sequence continues at coordinate 9,002 of WSXT02151700.1, forward strand.
TACGTGTTTTGTTTTAATTCAAAACACCTGCACTAACGTAACTTATAACGCACAGGGTGTCTACCCACCCTGGAAAACCTGGGAAACCTGGAATTGTCATGGAATTTTTTTATACATGGAAAAACCTAGAAATGTCAGGGAATTTTTTCAAGTTTACTCAATTATTTTCTTGTAACAACAGTAATGATTTTCATCAGTGTACTGAAATAACATTATTCTCAATAAGCCCGTGTGATATGATTATATTTAATCTAATTCGAATTAAACGCGGAAGTAACAACCAATCAGTGCCACCGTCTGCCCTCATGCGTAGTATGAAAGATCGCAGAGAGCCACATCTCGTTTTCGTCATGAAACTTTGTTTCGATTTTTATCATTTTAATAGAATTTCAATCTATGACGGTTCTTTTAGGTTATTGAAAAAAAGGTTTAATATGGAAATGTGAATATTTGTTCATTTAAGGACAGTATAAGATTCGATGAAGACTGAAATTTGTTTTACCTACGATATATTACAGAAGGTTATATTGTCTAGAGAGGGAATGTTGGGAAGAATTATAAAAACATCATGCTGGTTATAAAAATTATATGTTATCTTTCTTGTGGAAATGCTAACTTTGAGCGTGGATTTACTATGAATTCTGAACGTCTTTTTGAAAATATGCACGAAGAGTCAGTAATAGCCAGACGTCAAGTTTATGATTCTATCTTGAACATGGGTGGTGTGGGGAATTATAAAGTTTCCAAAAGTCTTATTCATAGCGCTCGAAATGCGTATGCACGCTGGAACGAAGCTAACAAACAGCAAAGGTTGAAAGAAGTTACAAAAATTCAAGAAAAAAAGGGGAAAAAACGAAAAGTATTGGAGATAAAAGAACTTGAAGCAAAGCGCAGGAAAATTTTGGAACCAGCAGAAAAAGAAGCCATCGCACTCGACGAAAAAAATTGCAGAAATGAAAAATTTATCATAATAAAGTGTAAACAAAAATATTTACATTTTTTATTACCAACGTTATTTATTTATAGACGTTTCGTTCGCAAACGAAGAGAATTTATTCCATTTCCATAACTATTCAAATGTGTTTCGTATTAATACTCTTAGAGTATAAAGTATTGAATAAATATCATTTTGAAATAGAGTTACGATTTCACTCTTTGATCACCCGTTATAGTTTTTTTTCAATTCAAATAATTATTATTTAAACATTGTAATGTGGGAGAAAATGGGGTTTTACAATTCTTAGATAATACTTTA
>WSXT02151711.1:0-10256 GCA_011762715.2 Neuroterus valhalla
TCCTCTTATTATTTCTTCACAAAAACCAATTTTTTAAAAAATTACGGATAGGTTTTTTGTTACCTCCGGGAATATAGGAACAGGGTACTTGGGGGGGGGGGGGGGGGGGGGGGGGAGATTGAATTTGTAAATCAAACATTTTATTTTAATTATTATTCCTACGTTTTCACGTACAATATTTTTTATTTAAGAAACAAACTACCGAATAACCACAACTTCTAGCGACTCGCTACCCAGAAGTGTTTTTCCAACAATAAAGGTTGAAAACATGGAATCAGAATAAGAGTTTGCATGAATTTTTTGCAAAAGCTACTTTACTAATTTTGTTTATTTTTCTACAAATGTCCTGCCTTCTCCTTTAAAAGGACCACAATTTAGGTTTCAATTACCATGCATTCAACTTTCATAATTGGAAAAAGTTTCAAATTGAAGGGCTAATTAAAAATGTCAAGAAGTAAGAAAAGTGAAAATTTATCAACCAAACCATTTTCGAAATCTTAATCTCAAAAATATTTATGCAAATGTATGGGCATGAAATAAGTAGATATTTAATTCGGAGAATAAATTGTTTTGATTAAGAAAAATGTCGATATTTATTTGAAAATATTATTTCTATATTCAAGTCCGGAACTTGTTATTTTAGATTTCCGAACAATCAAAATATCACGATTGATACCAACAAATGATTTTTCTAAGAACGAGAAAAAATCATTTCGATTTGGTATATTAATTTTATGATAATACAGTTTGTAACTATTCAATTTCAAATTTGTCGGATATAAAACTAAAACAATTTTAACCTTAATTTCGGAAGATAATATTTACTTTTGACAGTAGGAATTCTTATTGTTATTTTGAACTATAATTTTGAAGGAAAATTAACGCTTTTGAATTTTGATTTTTATCTAGAACATCCAAAATTTTGCAGATTAAAAAGAATACGACTAATTTCTTCAAATAAAATAATATTAAACCATTTTTTTTTTAAATTATGAATGAAAAAAAAAAACATTTTCGAAAATGTATTTTTCAGTTCAACAATATTAAATTGGATTGAAACTCATTAATTTTGAGAAACTAAATTGAGGAAAGTTTCAAACTAAAACTTAAACAGAAGATAAATCGGACATTTTTCTCTATTATAATCACTTAAAATTCCTCCGATAAATAGCATTAAATGATAATACTATTGGACTTCAAGGAAGAAAAAAAGAGTCAATATATCTATATGAATGAATTCTTTGCAGAATCATGCTTCGCCGCAGCCCCACGAGAATAGACCTTCGTGTCGATGATCTAGCTGAATACGATCAACAGAAGAAGGAACGAGAGGCCAGAAAAGACACTGATCGACAAGGAGGATTTAATCCTTCATCATGGGGAGGAAAACTGTCACAGACTGAAATTCAAGAACGTATTGGCTACGTGCCACAACAACCACAGCCCACACATGAAAGGCACAATATATAAGAAAAGCTATTTTGTATTTGTAAGTGAAACTTAAATTATACTGCAACATGTTTACATGTATAAAGGATCTCAAATTAAAATTCACACTTTTTTAGTACCTCAAAACTTTTATTCCTTCGGCACTAAAGTATATATACACGCATATAATATCGCAACGTGTTTGAGGGTGACATTCGCAAATTTGTCGGTAACTTCTTCTGATTCTGTTGCAAGAATAATAATGATATGCATTAATTACACAACCAAGACCGCATTTACAACAGTTCTAATAACAATGAGGATAGAAGTTACTGAAAACTTTACTGAGCAAAGACTCGGAATTGACTATTAGCTCAATTTCGTCTCTCAAAAAGGATATGCATCATAGAAATTTTGAATTATTATCCTAAAAAATTGAAAAGAACCTGAAGTACAAATAATAAATGCAGTATAGCTTCTTTGAGATTTTTTCATTTTTTGAATTGAAAATAAAATTATCCTAGTAATTCAAATTAAGTACAAAGACGCTTCCTCAGATTAACTTATGTAATTATGCTCTTAGTTAAAAAAATAGTCAGTGAATGAAGTGAACAATGAAAGCTTAACAATTAACATATTTGGAAAGACTTACTAAAATTAGTGTTACAAGCAGAGTCAGTTTAGAATTATCTTCTTTCTAGGAGTATTTAATGTACTATTTAGAATTAACTTATGCTTCAGTAGCAGACTGATCGCAATGTTTTGGAAGACTAAAAATGGCAGCATCATAATAGATTTGATATTTTTCCTCTATACGTAGAAATTTCAGGACTGCACATCGAATTCGATTTCGTGGTATTCGTTTATGCCATATAACTCAATGGTTATTACAGTCCTTTGTTGAAGTACAGGTAATCGGGAATTTCTTTTCCTTTGCAATTTTTCTTCAGAAGTTCGTAATTTTCGGGCTCCCATTTCTTCAAGGTATTTGATTTTATGGAGCTGCAAAACCCAATCTTTAAAAATCTGTTCTAAATATTCATATCTCGAATCTCTAAGAATTAGGCAATTTTTCAAATTGAACAATCAATTTATTATTTCCGGAAAAAATTAGATGGTTAAACAATAATTGTATTTCAAAATAATAAAAAAAATAGAAGCAGAAGTTCAGACTAAGGGAACTTCATATCTAAAATTCTGAATTTTCTACGAGATTCTTTTGTTTTCAAATAATCGTTGCTGCATCATTCAAGTAATATGGAAAAAATAATGTTTATATAACGATTGTTTTTTACATACCATCTTTGGGGAAACAAAGCGCACGCCGTTGGAACCATAAAAAGAAGGCTAAAAATCATTAAATTTTTATTAATCAAAAGTTCTGGGTAAAAGCCGGCCAACACTTTTCGAGTTCATGAAATATCCCAAACGTTTTTGCGTTCGAAAGAAACCAATTCCTAATTATAAAGTTCAAAATTGTACTTAGGAAGAATAATTTCTAATTGAAATTATCAAATGTGTTCATCAAGAAGGAACTCAAGTTTCAATCATTCGAAAATTGAAGAATTGAAGTCTCCAAATCGAACAGTTTGAAAGCGTTTAAAATTTCACAGTTTGAAATTTAAAGTTACATTTTTTTCGAATTGAAACACATTCAGGAGTTACATCATTCAAAGTTATATCGGTTCTGAGTCGACGGCTCATCTTTGAACGATTTTAAATTGCAATTTTAAAAGTTGTGTAATAATAAAGAGTAGCATTCGAAATTATAAATGTAGAACTGAAAAATATACCGTGCTCGATTTCAGGCATTAAAAATTCACAGTAGTTTTGATAATTATATGATTATAAATTGAATTTTTACATTTGTTATTTCGGTTGAAAGAAAGAAATTTCAGAGTATATCTTTTTTCACTTTATCTAGTATTTCAGCTTATATCGTAGCTGGCAGGTCTATGATAAGACAATCTCACAAAAAAAATCTTTCCTTCAACATTTTTTATCACAGTTACATTATTTTTATATCTTCTGAAATATTTTGAATCTCTTTTTATTCAAAACTAGTGATATTTATTATCTTGAATACTTACAAGCAGCCCACCCCCAGCACTTGTATTGGGGCATGCAAAGGTTTTATTTTTTTCATCCATTCTCGTCTCTCCAGTCTTTCCATGATAGGTGGCAGGATCACTGAGTAAAAAATCAGAATACGGAAATTCGTTATTTAATGAATAAAAAATAAAAACAGGATAATTTGAACAAGTGCTCTAGAAAATGTATTGATTTTTTGTTCAATATGAGCCAAACTGATGAATAATGTAGAGTTTTCTTTCAAAATAATTGCATGAATGGCTATTTGTAAAAAAAGAACTAGATAGAGGTAATCATTTTTTATTTTTCTAAATAAGTACTTACACATTCCAGGAGCGCACATCACGATCCTTGAAAGCACAACTTGACTAATGCCCTTCACAGCAGCAATCTGAAAGTGTTTGCTCGATCAACCACGATCCATCTACATGATAGGGAATACCATGAATTTCTTTGATTGATCGAAATTTTTTATGCAAATAATAAATGTAGGATTCATCTCACCTTCGAGACAGCAAGCTTTTTACCCTCATCATCCGTTAACTCTATTCCACCAGCTATCTCGTTTTGTCTCATTAAGGGAATGTTGACAAAATTTGCAGCAGCAACAGCAGCAAACGGAACGTATCTCTAAACAATAATTTTGAGGTGAAATTTTTAATTCGTATTGAAATTATAAAGGATTGGTATAATAGCCTAATTTTACATGCGAGAATACGAGAATACTCTGCAGTCTACACAGGCAAATTAAATGATTTTTTATTTTTTTCGGGAAAAACTCTACGAGTCCACACACATTAATGCAAAAGAATTGTAGGAAGTATGCGTTTTTTTGTGGATCCTATTCAAAAGAATCATTGAATACAGGCAGTAGCGAAAAAAATTACATATTGGAAACTACAATTGTTTGTTAGTATTCGAACACTTCAAAATAACGTACGAAGTCCAAATTGGTACAAAAAATTACAGCTATGACATTGATTAATGATTTCAAACTGTCTAACGCTTCCAGTGACAGGATTGAAAAATGGCTGGCGTAGACAATTTAGTTCTATAACTCGTGTTTTTGTTTTAAGACAAAAAGAAAGTTCCGGTGGAAGACCTCAAAAATAATTGTTTTCTAAATTCTTGGCCGTTGTGCTTGGCAGAAAGTTACATAGTAAAAAATAGGTTACTGTATGAAATCAGTCAGGCTTTTCAATGATTAGGAGTAAAACATCACTGATTAGTATTGCCATTTTCACGGAAGTTGATCAATGAATTGCGTGTTTCATTTATTACCTTGAAAAATAAAAATATCACTGCAATCAACAATACTTCACTATTGATCAGTGAAAATCTTACCTTCCTTTTTAAAAGGTAACATTTTGTGGGCTCTCTTAATTTTAATGAATAAAATTTCAATGGGACTCAGTGACGTTATTTTTTCTAATCGAATTAAGCTCTAATCAGTATTTTCTTTTAACGAAGGGCATTGATTCAAATATAATATATTCGCTGATTAATCAGTGAATTTGAATGAATTCTTTGTTAACTGATTCATTTAGTAACTTACTTTTCACTGCTCCAAATGTAGAGAGTATTATGAAAAGTAAGAGGAGAGTGCAGAAGGCAACCTCCAAATCCCCTGCCGAGTTTTCTTATTTTTGTCTTTTTTTATTGTTATTTTTCCAATCGCAGTCAAATAACATTCGAAACCTATTTTATCGGTAAATAGTTTTTTCTTTTCAAAAAAAAAATGAAAATAGAAAAAGACGGAAGAAAGGAAAGAAGGAAGGGGATTCAGACTTTTCTTTCTTTTTTCCTATTTTGTGCGTGTGTTTTAAGGAGACATTTGAGGAAGTTTTGTCCAAATTTGATCGTTGGATTCTTGTTTTCCTTTTTTTTTAGATACCCAGGAATTTCGTAGTTCAATTTAAATGTAGGACGTTATAAAGGAGAATTAAAATTTTAATTTGTCCATATTTGAGTTTTATGAATTTGAATAAAATTTGGAAGATAGTAATGCATACAATGTCAGTGTTTTTTCTTTCAAAACATGAAAACTTACAGCCAAGAGAGGATTCGCTCTTTTCCCCCAGAAAGATTTGCATCCTATGGCCGTGAACATTGCAGCCGTTGTTGCACTGGCATAAGCCAATCCTAGTTGAGTAGTAGAAACAGGGCTATTTGCATTCCTGTTGGTGTAATTGACCAGTGCATTGAACGACTGATTGACCCACTGCCAAAAGACAACGGCTGTCGTGGTCCTGATTACACATACAAATAGAAATTAGTGTGGGTCGCATGAGGCTTGGCTGAAATTTCGAAACTAGGCCTTCCAGAATTGGCCATTGGCTATTGCTTTTTCATGTGGAAAAATGGATAGCATATTCTGTAACTAAAACGAGAAGCTAATAAGCGTTATAAGCTATATTCTTTGCAAAATGTGCAGGAAAAACGCGATATTCCGTATCCGTGCTGGAATGTGGTATTCCCGCACCACAAACTGTACGGGATATCACATTGCTGCACAGTTATCTCACAGAAGAGGAATCTGGAACTTTGCGGATGCTTTACACGCATGGGATAAGCCGTTTTCATGCATGTGTTCCAAACAAATTATTACCTGTAAAACTGCAACATGGCACCAGTAATCGCCATACCTCCTGGAACCTGGAAGGACATTCTTCCAAAGACATTTTGCAAGTCGCCAGAGTCTGGGTGGAAGGCTGACTCGTATAACTTTTTTGCATATATTATTTGCTCCCTGGTGGTACCTGCTGGCTCTTTGCCATGCCTAAAATACAGAATAACAACCTCGTTATTATGAACATCCTACAGTTCCAAGGTGTCGCTTACTGGTGATTAAAGCGAACATTTATCTTACTCTCAGAAAATTCTAGAAGCCGGACATGAACCTTTTTTCAGAACTTTTGAAAAATGAAAATATAATTTTTATATCGCAGCAGATTTTGAAAATCTTAAAAAATCATCATACTCCTTTATTGAATTAATAAAAAATAGACTAAAGTTCCAGTTAGTCTCACATTTTTATGTTGGCATTTCAAGCTAATTCAAGCTGAAATGCTACAATTTCAGTGCCTATAGGCACTGCATAACTCCTCGAAATATCACATTATGCACAACGTAGCAGAACAATTGCAGATTAGATAGACCACTGGGAACAAAGTTTCGTTGTCCACTTCATCCGTAACAAAGGTGAACTTCAGTTCTAACTTTCAATGCTGTTTACATATTAGGCCTTCTTCGCAATGGTTTGAAAAAAAGTATTTTTAATAAATCAAAGCTATGTAGTACCAACTGACTCTATGTAATCAGAATCAAGATTCTACTGCCCTTTTTAAAAATATTACAATTGGAATAGGCAAAATATAGATTTTTATCTCAGGTAAAAAGACAATTTTCACATTCAGTATAAATGAACTTTTTATCATGAAAAATTTTTTAACTAGATGAAAGTTACTCCTATGAAGTTATTTGTTTGAAAAAATAAAGAATATTGGAAAATTAAAATTCCACTCCTGACCCACCTATAATCTTCGCATAACTTTTTTGCTGCCAGAAGCTGCTTTTCGGATGCCATACATGTCCTGAAGTCTGTGACCCATGCAAAATGTCGCCATCGACCCGTAAATGTATTTAAATCCCAAAGGGGTTTATCCAGATCCAGCCTTTGACTCTCCATTATTTATTTATAGAATGACTAATAAATTAAGCCTTTCCTGCAATCAGAGGTATTGTTCTTATATTATTTTTTGCCCAGGTATTTCCATTCGTAAGGGGAAAATCTGCCCTCAAAATAACCTTCTTATTCGAATTCTGTGAAATGCGTTCTCTTTACTATTTTTCACGAATTATATAAAGAAGATGGATTTATAAAGCAGACATCTGTTAAAAATAAACACTTAAAGAAAATATGCGTTTGAATTTTGTATTAAATATATCTTTTACTATTATATACGTCTGAGCTCATAAATTTAAAATAAAGAAATAGGAAAAGAAGTTTTCTTAAGAGTCTTATTTAATACATTGAGGGACAAATGCGTTTATTTATATGCATACGGTTTGTCTTCGCTGAATAAAAAGTCATTACAGATTTTGAAATTTTATCAAAATTTAATCTTTATACTCAGTTCAAAAAAAGATCATGCTTTTTATAGGGAAAGATAAAATTTAATAATAAAGTCTCCAATTTCACATAAAAAATGCAAAGTCTAACTTATCAATATACTGTTTTGATATTTAATATAAATAATCTCGTATACGGATCTTTATGATAATAATGCCGTAACCATCTCAAGTCTGAGACATAATTTTTATTTTTATTGCATCCTATCTTGTGTACATATTTTCTTTTAAGTGAACTTAGCACCCTAAGAAACTGATGATCTGCAATTAGAAGAATTAAATAAAAAATTTCATGATGATTTTGATCTCTGATAAGTAAAGAATCTTTTTACTACAGCTGACTCGAAAGTTCAACTTTGAATGCAAATAAATGATGTGCGAATTGACTTATTCCTGCTGACAATGCCAGGATAATATTGGCGCATGCGCTCTCCGGTTTTTCTATATTTTCTGCATTGACACAATAAACGCGCATGCCGTTTTTATAGTCAAGGAACTTTTCTCGCCGGCAAAATTGCGCACAAAGTACCTCAATTATTTTAGAATTAGTTTGCACCTTCATTCAGAGTGGATCCAAATTTATATCAGGGGTTTGTTGAAAAAAAGAGATACAAAAAAAATTGATGAGTGGTTTCCAACTCCTAACTGTGCAAAATTAAACAAATTCCAAGATTTGTTCGTGGGTTAACTTTCGACTCGTGCTTTGAGCTTCCGGCTCATGCTGCAAGTTGTGCACTCATCTGGATTCACACTTTTCCCCTGCCTATTTGAAGATGATTTATACCTCAAGTTTGTCTGATGAAGCTCTTAGACAGGCGCGGATCCGGGGGGAGGGGGTCACGGGATCACTATCCTCCTTTCCAAAAATCAAGACTCTCCCTAATAATAAATTAATCAATAAATAGAAAGTCTTTATCATTATATATCATTATCATTTATTATTATTCGTTATTACTTGGGGAATCCGGCTATTTGAACCGAAATTTCGGTGCGCGCAGCCACGACCTATTATTGCTCATTATTGAATATATTATTTTTTAAGATCTTAATTTCTACTATTGACATTTTTTATGCCCCCTCCACCAACTGTTGTCTGTATCCGTCCTTGCTCTTATATCATTTATATATTTATGATATCTACTGAATAATAATTGACAATTATCTTTAGTTAATTGTGATCAATATTGTTATACTATCTAAATTGAAATTAATGGAAATTCTCACTAATTCGATTGGATGCCCCAAATTTCTCACTGATCCAAATTCAGAATGTTTTGAGAGTTTCTTGTGTCAATTTCGGAATGTGTTTTGTGGTTTTTGCATTCAAACGAGTAGAGATTTGGAAATAAATTTGACTGATCCTATTTTTTAACCATAAGTCATTGTATTTACAAACAAATATATAAATAAATGTCAATTAACGACGGAACATTTCTTTATGCCATATTTATTAAGGGGAGAGTTGGAAAGAATCCATAAACGGTCAGAGATACTTTACTTGTATTATAAAAATGTTTGTATGCACAAAATTAGGTATACTACTTTGCTGATAACTTACAATTCAAAATTTCAAAGAAAAACTGGGTAAATTTGAAGTAGCTTCAATTCATAAAATCAAACATAATTGTCAAATATTCTTAAACAGCTTCACACGACTCACGTGACTGCAGTCTGGTGATGCTTTCTGACGATTAAAAACCCGAACGCACAGAAAATACCTCTCACAATATACTTATCTGCAAACATAAAATCAATCTTTCCATGACACACAGGGCCTCCGAAATTATTCTGAATGAATGTCATACCTTTTAGCACAGTAAAATATCCTCAATAATTTTGTATCTACTTTTTATTATAACTATGTAATTATTATGCGGAAAATAGGTTTTTTTGCAAAATTTTCACACAGGATTTCGAGATATCGGACGAAAGTACAGCTAAATATGACCGTTGACGTTTGGTTCGGCTTCTTTGCTGTGAGAAAACACCTGTCACTTTTCAATTGGATCTACTAGAAGCGTCGATCATGCGATAAGAATAGAAAAAAATGACATTTCGCGAACGTGACACACAATGAGCATTATTCTAAATCTATTTATGTCAAAGAATGCGACGGTATTCGTCCGCTTACCGTGAAACGCGAACTTCCTCTGAATCTCCACTTTCTTGATCAGAGCGCACACGCGAATAATATTTTACCCAGGGTTTGGAGAATCATAATACGCTCCTGAGAGACTATGGACTGAAGAATTTGAACCATTCGATAAATGCTCCGATAAACGTAACTTTACAGCAAAAGTATATCCTAGCAGACGATAAGAGGATATTGAGTAATGTTTCCAAGGGATTATATCAAATGTCAATAACAACCTGTTCTGATGCACAATCCTCATCCATATCCCTTCTCCACAAACTTATCCTTACTCTCAAACCTTATTCCTCCTCTCAACCCTTCTCTTCTTCTACTATCTCCAGTTCGTCCATAAACTACGTAGCCGAATTCTAGGCAACTTTTGACCCCTTTCGTAGATAAACGGAGAAAGACCCCGCCCCCCCCCCCCCCCCCCCCGCACCTACCAAACCAACAACAAACCCAAAATATGTAG
>WSXT02151733.1:0-10255 GCA_011762715.2 Neuroterus valhalla
TATACTGTGTTATTACAAATCTAACTTTGATTTTTAATAACTCAAAATATATGTAACCGGAAATACCGACGTCACGTAACGTTTCTGACATGTAAACAATTGAATTTTCAATTTATTTTTCCAATAATTCAAAAAAAATTGATCATTTAAAATGGTCGTTATTATTATAAAAGATAATCGCTCTGATTATAATGAATAGTAGACTTGATTCTGAAAGATAGCTGTTTTGATTATAGGCGTTATAGTTGTTTTGCCCATCAGAGATAATCATTTTGTGTATCTAAACATAATAGATGTAACACTCCTGGGATGGTCAGGTTTACACTTCAGGATCGTCAACTTTAGACTCTAGGATAGTAAAGCTAACCTTCAAATTTTGAGACTCTAGGGATGGTACACTACACCGTCTAGCGTGCTATCCCATAGTTGAACCTGAAATATGGTCAGGTTTACTATCCATTTTCCTCCGTGCACAAACTCCCAAAAATCCACAAACATAACATTCCACTCAGACCGATTGTTGATGCAATTAACTTACCAGCTTATACCCTAGCACGCTTTCTCATCAAAGAACTGAATCTTTTTACAAGAAACTCTATCGTTCATGTTCAAAACACTTTCGACTCTATTAAGAAGATACAACAGATTCTCATTCGACGTCAAGACATCTATGTGAGTTTGGACGTAGTATCTGACTTTACGAAAGGACCAATCCGTGACACAATCGATATGATGAAATCTTTCGCAAACTTTCACTGCGATCTTAAACCTTTGATAGAACACTCTTTCAAAAATACTTACATCTTTATAGAACATCTGGAAACTAAATCTGCAACGTATCCAAGCTCAAAACGGAATTTCGGTGTCATGATGTTGACGACACTTTTGTCATCTGGGGACATGGACTGGGTAAACTTCAAAAGTTTTTCGACTTCATAAACCGATCGAATCCTAATATTCCTAATATCCAGGAGATGAAAATGGAACGGAACATAAAATTGTCTTTCTTGGACGCACTATTTTACAAGAGATCTGATAACACAAATGACATGAATTTTACAAAAAACTCAATCATCCCAAATGCAGTGAGTCATCAACTCCCTTGTTCACAAAGCTGTCTTCATAGCCGATGAATATGATTTGCAAAAGGAATTACACAACCTTCAACGAACTACAATACAAAAACGTTACACAAACGAAAAAACTCGTGGAGTAACTAGGAATCACACTACAAAAAAGAGTTATCACGAGCTACTCAAGAAAGGGAGAGGAACAGGACCAGCAAAAAACAAATCGTTAGAATTCTTAACAAACACAACATGCGAACAATATTGAAACGACCTTCGAAAATGGGACAACTTCTTCACAACCTTCAAGATGAAAAGGCACCTTCCGGTGATCCGTACGTATATCAAATCTCTTGTTCTAGTGGAAAAGTCTACATCGGTGAAACCAGGAGAGTGGTAAACCAACGTGAAAAGAAACATGAGAGTAAAGTCGGGCTAAAATATTTCACGCAATCGGCATTAGCTAAGCATCATATTGAAACAGGACATAGCATCTCATTCGAAAAGCAGCCGTCATCGCAAAAACAAAAAATATCTTCCCTAAAAGGCAAAGAGATGCAGTAGAAAGCATAAAACATCCTCATAACATCAATAGGGATGATGGATGTATCAACCATCCGATTTGGCTTTCCATTCTCTCGAATTTTCTGAAGAAGACTTGACTGACCAAACACATAACCTAAAATCTCAGTACCAGGTCATTCATGAAGATGCGCACTGCAATGTTCGCGAAACGTCGGCAAAATTCACAGTTTTATACAAGATCGAAACCCGAAACGTCTCTTTTCAATTTGACAAATAAATTTGTATTCTTTAGGCAAATAAGGACATAAAACCTGCAATGGGACATAACATGGCTGAATGCAGAGAGAAGACCTTTGTATTTCTAAAACTCCAACGCGTGACAAATCTACAAATTAAAATTGAAATCTATTGAATTCTCAACCAGCCTATGTAGCCTTTCGTAAATCTGTCATAAATAAATACCTTCAGAAACTTTGATCAATGATAGTCATTTGGGAAACCCTATTATTTCGATGTGTTTTGAACGATACAGAGTAAGGAAGTGGGGTGTGATTGTGTCGTATCTTATAGACATGATAACTTCAGAAAGGATTTTCCTTGTGCGAACTGAGGAATAATCATGCTGTTTGACCAATCCTCGACGGATGAATGAAAACTTTCTACTTCTCAAATGAACTTTTGTCAATAATATGCATATTCAATATACGTATTCTTTCTAAAAGAAAAGAATTCGAATATATAATGAATTTTGAATGGGACTCCGAAATTCCAAAAATTTGCGTTGTAGCTTTTTCCTCCTGAAATAGTTATGTTGAGAAAAGAGAAATATCATAATTCATTCATGATCTCGAGTTGATGAACAATTTAAAAATCTATCAGTGTGTTCTGTTGGTATCGATATCTTTATTCGAAAAGGAAATACGATTATAAGAGTTTTCACATATTTCATCATTTATGGGATATGGTATTATATGGTATAAATAACTGGTAATTCAGGACGAAATCTGTCAGAAATCATAAATCAGGTTCCGCAGTTGTTGAACACATCCAGGTTATATTCACGTTATTTCCAATCAAACTCAAATTGGAGGTTCAATCCCCGAATGTTTTCTTTTTATTCGCACCTTAGTAAGATTGGATGTAAATAATTGATAAATACTCTTCTTTACATGCTAAGGAAAAATACCGGATACAGGAATTACTTTTTAGATACACTGTGTGTTTCCTACAGGGATCTCATTTTTCAATTGAAGGCCATTATATCTCCATATATTTCATCTCATTTCCGTTGAGAGATGACATATTCAAGATGCGAATGTGTAACTTGAAGTTTCACTGCCTGCCTCGTTTGAAATGGATTCGATGTAAAGATTTTCCCAATTCTCAGATTTTGTTGGAAAAATTTCATTTCAAATTATAGTCTTTTCAAAGTTAAAAAAAATAGATTTCACCTTAAGGATGTTCTGAACTTCCGTCAAAGTTCAAAATAAAGATAGTATAACGAAATATATACTCAAAGTTTGAATTATTATTCTGAAAGGCAGACTTATTTTATCCGTGACGAACTTTCAATTTTTCGCATTGAGTCAATATTACCTGCATTTCGTATTTCGTAAATTATTAATATTGATAGGGGAGACCAGGGCGATTCGTGACAACGCGAAAAATTAAAAAGGCGCCACAGGAACCCAGGTGAAACTTAGAATCGGAAAAATTTCCTGTAGGTGTCTCTAGTGGCCTCCTAGGTTGGAACAAAGTTTGACATACGCATCTGCCATTGTACGTTGTTGGTGACATAACATGTGTTTTCGGATGACAAAAGTACAATTTTTAAATCTCTGGTTTTTTGTTTTCACAACAAATTTGTCGGATGTATACACCATTCGGTGAGTCTTACTTGTTCTCTACATTGCTACGAACATATTCAATGGATATATTTCATGCACAGTCATCGTTATGTTTATTTTTTATGAATGTAAACATGACATATGACGCTGGGGCATTTCATGACATCAACACCCGGGGTATTTCATGACAAGTTGACTTTCATCAATTCTAATGCAAAAAATACAGAAAGAGGTCGAGAACGTAGAAAGACTACAATTCTGACTGACTCAACTAAAATGGATGCATTGGTGGAAGAGGAAGAACAAAGAGCCAAGAAAACCAAGAAGAAGTGAGAACCAAGCCTTCCGCAAATCAATCAGTTCCCAAACAATGTGGGCGCCCAAGAAAAGTTGTCTGCAACAGTTCTGATGACGACTGAAACATTTGTTGTTAAAAAAGTTCGTTCGTAACAGTTCTCATGATGAATAACAAAATCCAAAAAATCATTGGAAAATTCTATATTTAGGTATAACAATTGATTGATTACAGTGCCACGAATTGACCCGGCCTCTATCACGGTTTGTCCCGGTATCGGGGTAATTCGTGACATAAGACATAGTATGACATTTTGTGTTCTATCTTAGATCATTATCATAAAAAAGGCACACATAAAATTTGTTCATCAAGTAGAGGGTTAAACCTTTGAAAAGCAATAGTAATTGAACTTGAACCGTTGGTCTTGAAAGGCTTGTTTATGAATTTGTTCTTCTATTTCGGACCTAAATGGCAAAAGCACAATCAAATCTGAATAATCTTTCAGAAGTTACCGTGCTTACAAAATAATACAAACCTGAAACTTTAGACAGACTTTAAAGTTACCTCGTTTCTCATACATGATAAACGTTTTTTTACAGATGTGAATTGCACGCGCGGACGTAAAGATGTTTGATCTTGCCTCAGAGATGTGAGTCCGGATTTTTGTGGGAAGAGAAAGACTCCGTGATGCTCCCCTTTGATCCGCGCCCGCAATGGTCTCTAAAAATGTGTACTCATAACTTGACATGGTCGTAGCTTTGCAGAGAAAGATCGAACGTGACCGTCTAAGGTTTATACTGAAAAGGAAAAGCTGTGTCAATTGATGCAACTAGTAAGGAAGACCATAAAAATTCCAAATTTTCCTGTACATAACCTCAGAACTATCGAAAAAACCTATTACAGTAGTAAATATCCAGCGAAAGTTGAAAAAAATTAATTCGTTTATAAAACATTAGCTGCAAATCCATCACGGAGTCCTCCAGGGAGCAACTGTCATTCAGGAAAATGTCACAAGCAGGTCCGGATTTACCATGCAGGCATTGTAGGCAGTCGCCTAGAGCGGCAAAAATTTTGGAGCGGCAACTTTTAGCGGAAACTTCGAAAACTTCAGGGTAGCGACTTGACCGGGAAACCGGGAAATGACCGGGAATTTTATTGACCGAGAAAAAACTAGGAAACGACCGGGGATTCACTCAAAAACTGGGAATTAACTAGACTCAAACTAAACTATTCAAAATTCTACCAAAGAAAACACGAGAATGTAACGTTTCTTTAATCTGATTCTCAAAATATTAAAATATATCTATACTTCATGAGAGGAAGAATTTTAATTTTTTCCATTATAAAAATAACGTTTTGCCGATTTGTGTCTCTGCGAGATTTTTTCAAGCTGACTCAAATTTGATAATCGAATTGAGGATAGCCACAATATACAGAAAGAATGGTTCTCCAAATTAAAAAAATGTATCTATCACGTTCCATTTGTTTTTCCTCATTAATCTGACTTGAGACAGGGAATTTCAGAAAATAATTATAGTTTTTAATTAGGCCAGGGAGTTTTTACACCAATTATTATTCGGATATAGAAGAGAGGAATTTTTCAAACTCGTTCCTACAATACATAATTCGTCACAATTTTGAAGTTCCCTCTTCCTAATTTTAAATAAAGAAAACACTTTAAGCAGTCTATAGAGGAGAAGTAGTATTCCAAAGAAGAAATATTTCTGAATGATGATAGAAAACTTGTTCACATTATTCATTGCAAATTCATCCTTTTTCAATCAGAAAATCAAGTCTTGTTTTAAATTTAAACTTGTTTGTTGAAAATCAAATTTTTTAGTTTGAGTTGCATTATTTCGGTTCAAAATTCACCTCTTGAAATTGTAACTACGTTGTTAGAAATCCATCCATATTTTCTTCTTGGGACATCGAGTATTAGGCTGAACATCGATTTTTAAATTTGAAAATTAGGCTATTTATTCAAAAATTCCTGTACTTCGTGGAAAATTTGCCTTTTTAGTTGAAAATTATCTTAATGGTTAAAAATTCATCTTTTTGCTCAAAATACATCTATTCCTGTCGAAGATTCATCAACATATCTGACAATGCTTGAGTTTGATTGAAAATCAATTTCTTCAAGTAGAAATCGAACTGTTTAATTTTTAGAGAAAAATGTTCGGAATTCGACAATTCAGTAAAGATTTTACTTTTTCCATTGAAAATTCAATTATTTCGTTGAAACCTCATATATTTTGTTGGAAACTTTTTTTTGGTCCAAAATTATCTTCTTCCTTGGAAGTTAATATCCTTCTTCAGAAATCCATCAATACGGTTAATAATTTCACTTATACAGCTGAACATTTTTTATTTTAGTCGAACATCCATCTAGTTAAAGAAAGTTATTTTTGGTTTGAAATTGATTTTTTCAGACAAAAATATCATTATTCCATTTTTGTTTGAAAATTATCATTTTTATAATTCAAATCTCAACCATTTTGTTGAAACATTGTATTTCTTGTTTTAAAATTAGTTTTTTGTCAAAAGTTGAACTATCCTAGTTGAATGTTCATAATTTCAGTTGAAAATTCGTCTTTCTGGTTTAAAACTCAACTACTTCAGTTGAACATTTACGAATTCATTTTATTCTTCATCATTTTGTGTGAACATGTAAAAATTCGTTTAAAAGTTAGTTTTGTTTGTTGAGAGTTATTTTTTGTTGTTACGAGTAACTTTTTTTAACTGAAAATTTATCTTATCGTGAATAAAAATTCCTTAGTTTGAGTTAAAAATCCATTCATTCAGTTAAACATCCATTTCTTTCAATTTCAAATTTGAGCATACAATTTTTCGTTAACAATGTATCTTTTTCTGTGAAAGTTAGTTCATTTGTTTGAAAACTGCACTCTTTCAGTTGAAAATTCTTTGCCTCAGTAGAAAGCTCTTATGCTAGGTTTGGAATTGGTTTTTTGTACAAAAAATGTTGCTGTTCAAATTTTGTTGCAAATAATTATTCTTTTAGTTCGAAATTAGAGCATTCTGTTGCAACGTATTTTTTCTTAGAAAATTATTCTTTCTTTTTGAAAATTAATCTTCTTGTTTAAATATTCACCTTTATGGTTGAAAACTGAAGTGCTCCAGTTAAATATTCATCTTTTTATTTAAGAATTTATCTCCTTGGTTGAAAAGTCAACTATTCCGTTAGAAATCCTTTTTTTGTTATCGTTAATTGATTTTTTCAATTGTAATTTCATCTATTCCAGTTTTTGTGAAAAAATGTGTTGTGTTGAAGGATGTTGAGAAAATTGGGAAAATTGAAAAACTTGACCGTAAAGAAGCGGGAAATGACCGGGAATTTGAAATCGATCACCGAATCGCCACCTTCAACTTGTTCAATTCGTGGGATTTGAATTTCCCGCCTAGTTTGTTGGCATTCTTTTGATTAAAAAACTATTCGCACCAAACGATTCCACTCTAATCGAGGGGGGGGGGGTATCTTGTCAACTGGCTAGGGGCGGCAGATTCCATAATCCGGGCCTGGTCACAAATTCACAGCAGAACCGCGGTAAATTACATCTTTGGCTACGTCTTTCGTCCATGAGATGAGTGACCACATGCACGACGAAATCACAATGAACGGTCGGCTAGACCCTTGCGTGTCTTGAGGACACAGAGCGACCAAAGTATGACTGTTCCCTGCAACCATCCAGCAAATGCTACAGCATATTTCTTGCTCACGCGTATAGATCTTAGACTACTAACCAGTGAAGGCGTCGTACCTCCAAGAGCACCGTTGATGAGAACAATTATTTTGAACGAATATCTTTGATGATGCAGCTGAAGGTGCTCTCTGAGATCAAGATACCTCCCCTTTATTGTTATTTCTTTGCTTCTGATGTTGTAGTCGGCCGGGTCTGAGAATACGATCATAAACATATTTCGGTCACGTTCGTCAAGGCTATTGTCGGAGAACGGTACTTCCAGTAGATTTGGTGTTTTTTGCTTTGAAGTCAAAGTAAAATGACGAAAATAGAGGAATTTCGTCTAGAATTCGAATCGGAAAAATACAGTCTTCAAAGCAATACATGAGATTTTTCTACGGGCTATGTAATAAGGCAAAGAAAGCTCTTCAATTATGCACAATAAAAATATACATACGCAAGGCCCGCTGTGAAAAGCTGGCTTATAGAAATAGTATTAGACAGTATTATAATGAGAAAACAAAAATTCAAATTTGAGCCTTGTGTCGCGAAATATGGGAAAATCTCTTGAGAAGGAAATTCATTCTAAATTTTTCATGTGATTCGTGGTTATTTTTTAGTATTAAGAACTCTGTGTAAAGCGAAATTATCAGTCCTGAACCTAGCGTAACGAAATAAGTAAAGATGCATGGAAAAGATACAATATAAATAATTCAATTTGTTAGTTTTCAATTCGTTGTTAGTAGTCTCACGAGTTCACAAGAAGGAGGGTCCTAGTTGAGGAGTTCCGCAGAGCTATCAAAATAATCTACTAAAAAAATTACTGCAAGTAGCTCCATAAGTATTTGATCCTAGATTCCTTGACATTATCAGGACATTTACAGACCCCTCAACAACTTTTCAAAGATCTTAATAATCCTCCAGAATTTCTATTAATGTTCAAACTTTTCCACTGCTTCATAATTTACCGGTCATTTATTGAAAAAAACCATGTTCTTTCATTACTTTTTTCTTTTCAAGCACACGCTTTTTAAAGAGGCGAAATAACTTCCACATTAAATTTGAAGGAATTTCAGCAGGAATAAACTATGTTCCTAAGATTTCTCTCTTAAAATATATTGCATTCCTATTTTTTCTAATGGAATCTTCAAAAAAAAAGATGAATTACAGACAAAAAACGTAGGTTTCCAGGATGGAATATCGAATGTTCCAGGTAACATTTGACTTCTGATTTCAAGAAGATGGGTTAATGATAAAAGAATTCATTTTTGGCTAATAACAGGAAAAATTATTCAACCACATATTCGAAGACAAAACGACGTTCAACGAACAAAAATGAATCTTCAACCAAATTTTCAAGTTCTTGACCGAAAAAGAATACACTTCCAATGAGAACACTTGCATTGTTATTCAGATTATTGAATTGTTTAGAGAAAAACATGAATTTTGAAGGAGAGTTGATTTTTTAAACAACAAAGTTGGATTTGTAACAAGTAAATATGACTTTTTCCCAATAGATAAAATTTCAATCCGAAAAAACCGATTCCATATCCAAAAATACAAATTTTCAACGAAACAGTTGCACTTTCAAACAAATGATATGACCTGACACCCAAGAGATGAAGTTTCAACAAAGAAATATTGCAATTTGAAAAATAGTTCTAGTGTCAAAAAATGGACAAACAAATTGTCATCAAATAGAATAGATAGGCCAGTGTCCGGTCGCTTTGTATAAGCTCCATGTTCAACAGTATCATCTAAAAGATCAGTCGCCCACGAATATCCTTAGTCGGACAATTTTATCTCTCATGGTCTCATGGCCTTCGTAGCTCCCTACAGTTTTATATATAGATTGTGAAACTCAAAAGCGAAATGTCAGCTACTTTAATTTGATGATTGTGAATTCTCTTTTGTTGAAGCTTCTCCGGCTTTAACGAATACATTCTCATCGCGTGTCTTGTGCTGCGCAATCGATAAAAGTATGTCCAAAGCTTTGAAGAAGTTTTGTTGCCTAATTTTTTTTTGCTGTTGTGTAGTTTTTTTAGAAATTCAATTTCTAATTTTATTTTTTACGATTGAAACGAAAACTACGCTTCCAATAGGAAAAATCATAAAAAATTTACAGTTATTCTTTTGGGGTGAATAACCTGTCAAAGCAAAAATTACTTTTCCTATCAAAAAGTTAATTTTACCAAATTTGTAGATTTCTAATCACGTACATGTTATGTTTCGATCTACTAATCTATTTTGGTGTGCAAGTTTAGTTCATATATATATTCCCGTAGCTTGCATAGTTTGATTAAAAAAAGGAATCTTTCTATTTTTCATTATTTTTTGTGCGACCAAAATTTGAATTTTCTTTTTGCGATAGACTCGAAAAGTTGTAAAGATCATCCTAGAGGACTTCCAAAACGAAACATTTTTTTCTGCAAACTTTTTCTCATATCTTGCGGGAATTGCTTAAAAATTCTCATTTTCGTTTATATTTTCGAATTTTGAAAATGCCATAACTCTGACAATTTCGGTTTAATCGAAAAAAATGATTGGGATATATTGTTTTACTTTTTACACACTACAGGAAGCCGTACTTAAAATTTTCGAGTCTCGAAAAAGGTAGTCGAAAAATTTTTCAAAATGCCCCAACTTTTTGAGTTTTTATCTAAAATAGCTGGCTAACGAACTTGACCTTCAGTTTTTGACACTGAAAGAGTGTACCAAAGGCCAATAAGATAGATTCATTTTTTCGTAAGTTATCGTGCTCACAGTTAGACATACATACAGACAGACAGACATACTGACACATTCGTAAAAAACAATTTTTCT
>WSXT02151755.1:0-10254 GCA_011762715.2 Neuroterus valhalla
AAAATGTGAGTATATTCAAAATATTCAAAAAAGTTTAAAAGATGGATTGAATTCTTTAAATTTGTAGCAAAAAAAATGTTGAAGAATCCCAAAAAATTGGATGAAATACCTGAGAATTCTAAACTAGTTTGGAGACTTCCCACTTAATTGAAAAAAAAACTAGAGAAAAAATTCATTCAATTGAGTAGAATTTTAAAGAATTGAAAATGTAAGTAAAATCAAAATATTCAAAAAAACTTTGAAGGGATTCATAATATTGAAAAAAAATTCAAGCAGTTGAAGACATTCCATTGAATTCAGTAAAATTTGAGTGATGGTAAACAGTATATTGTGTGCATAGCTAGAAAGCGTATTTTTACTGTGCGAAGATGATCGACGGACCGCACCGTAGCTCAGTTGGGAGAGCACTCGTCTGGATAAGGAGAGGTCCTGGGTTCAGATCCCAGCGGAGCGGAGAAGGCAGTGCTTTTTTTACAGAAAGTTCTATTTAATTTATTGATTGAATAAAAAGGTTTCCATTATTTTAAATAAAATCGAAGTGAATTTAGAAAAATTCACGGGTACTCGATAATATGCATGTGAATTCGAGATGAAAATGTAATAAGCTATCAGGATGGATACTAAATAAATTAGAATTAGGTCAAAAATTCAACTAATACCAACTATTCGATTGATTTGAGTAAAAATTGGTGTGAACATAACGGGATTCATGGGAACTCGATAACATTCTTACGAATTCAAGATAAAATAAAGATAATGCGCGGTGAAAAAAAAAATATTGAAAAGAATTGAAAGAATTCGAAGGTATCAAAAATAATTACAGAAAAATGTAAATAAAAAAATACACACGGGGATACGGTCTCTCGCCGACATTCCAACAGCACTCGGTATTTCCAAGCGGTCACCCATCCAAGTACTAACCGCACCTAACGCTGCCTAACTTCAGTGATCGAGCGCGTTTTAAGCAGCGTTGAGCGAGTTTAGTACTCGGATGGGTGTTCAAGAAATAAATTTTCAAAAATTTAACCAATCTTAAATATTCCATCGATTCTAGTAAAATTGCAGATTATTGCAGAGAATTTGAGAGAGAATTCAGAAACAAAAAATCAAGAAAATTGAAAGGATTTGGAATAAATTCCCAAAAGTTTATAAATAGTTTTGGTTCGTTAAAAGAAAACTAATTTAGGTGATATTTTTATACTAAAAACTGACTACAGTGATCATACATTTTTTTGAATGTCCAAAAATTGATTTTAACAGAGTGATAATTTTGATGTTTTAACTCTTTCAATTTTAATTTTTTATACAGGTGAGCTCCTGTAATTATGAGTTTACTGGCGAATCATTGGTGAATCAGAAATTAGGATTACCTTGTGAAGGACAAGGATTTTCCTCGGATCCAAATGACTGGATGACTGCTGGAGGGTTTCAGAATGTAGGATTTGATACGAAAATAAAAAGTGAGCGGGAAATCGATGCTCATTTAAATAGAGTCAATTCGATTCCTGTGCCTGCTGTTGATCCTAGAAATGAGAAAATTTTTAAACCGGGACATATGTTTGAACCGGTTGTGGGCAATTATCCCAAGGATGAGTACGCTGGTCCTGCGATGGAACTGGTAATTAATTTTATTCCTAATTAGCCGCAAATATTTTATTTTATTGAATGAAAAATTAATTTTCAGTGGGCTAGGAATTTCCGCAGTCATTCTAGAATGTTCAGGAAACTTCCAGAATATTTTTGAATTTTCCTGACTTCTTCCTAGTATTCTGGATTTTTTCTGTAATATTTTTATTATAATTTTATACGAAAATTCCAAAATTCAAAAAGGCAGATCCAATATGGCAGAGAGCAGATTTTAAAAATTATCTTTTTTGGCTGAAAATTCATTATTCGTTGAAAAATCCATCCATTGTGTTCGAAATTCATAATTCCACCCCATCACCGATATCTTTTCGAAATTCATATTTTCTTAAAATTAGGTTTATTCTTGGAAACTGATCGACTTTGAGTTCGAAAATGATGAGGCTCGTGCGACAGCTCTTTTTGATGGTTCATATATTCCGGAGAACAATTTGCCTTTGGGATTGGAAGCTTGGAGGGACAGAGTCTTTATCACTTTACCAAAATGGAAAATTGGAATTCCTGCAACTCTCACGACTGTTGCAAGACATTCGCCAACGAAAAGCCCGAAGCTAAAGCCGTATCCGAATTGGGAGTGGAACAATGTAGGTAGGTTTCTACTTTGTAAACGACCCAGCTGAAACAGATCAGCCAGAATAATTACCAATAGAAACTTTCTATTTAGGGAAATCTTGAACTCTTTGTTTCTGTTGAATTCTGCCTTATAATACCTTTTCACCAAGAGCCTCCCTAATCCCGGCTACTAGTGCGAGTACTTCCTTTTCAGGTTCTCTTATCCCATTTCTGGAAAAATTTCCTATTCCCTTCAAAATCATTCCACATTTCTGTACCTTCTTCTGCAATTTCTCTTATTATGCTTAATTTAACTGGCATTTTTGCTTTCCCGTTCTTTATCTTCATCATTATCCCCTAGATTCTGCTACAACAAAGTCTAGTAACAAAGTATAATTTTATACTGTGGCTCCCGTTCTACACCAAGTATAAATGTGCATAATTTCATGCCTAAATAAGATGTTTGTAATATACCAGCTTTTTTCAGACTATGAGCAATTCAACTTTTTCCCGTCAACGTTTGTGTTAAACAGCAACACAATCATTCATATTTTCAAGTAGGATGATCCTTTCTTGAGCTTCGCGAGTATCGAAAGTATCATTCAACGAGTCACAGATAGATTCTTCTACACCCCCACTGTTACTATCGGCTGGAGCGTAGCGCGCTCTTAATATTGTCCTATCAGTCCATACACGTACCTAATTGCATGCCTGAAACAGGTATTTCCATAAACCTAGCTTATTCCTAAGCATAAGCCACTTAATCTTCCTCCAATACTGTTCTTTTTTTGGTTTCCGAAACGACCAAATATCCTGTTTCAAAAATCCAGTTAAACAGAAACACAGCCATTCATATATTCAAGTAGGATGATCCTTTCTTGAGCTTCGCGAGTATCGAAAGTATCATTCAACGAGTCACAGATAGATTCTTCTACACCCCCACTGTTACTATCGGCTGGAGCGTAGCGCGCTCTTAATATTGTCCTATCAGTCCATACACGTACCTAATTGCATGCCTGAAACAGGTATTTCCATAAACCTAGCTTATTCCTAAGCATAAGCCACTTAATCTTCCTCCAATACTGTTCTTTTTTTGGTTTCCGAAACGACCAAATATCCTGTTTCAAAAATCCAGTTAAACAGAAACACAGCCATTCATATATTCAAGTAGGATGATCCTTTCCCGAGTTTTGCGAGCATCAAGGGAGCATTCAACAGATCACAGGCGGATTCTTCTACAACCCCACTGTTAATATCGGCTGGAGTGTAGCGCGCTCCTAATATTGTCCTCTCAGTCCATACACGCACATAATTGCATGCCTGAGACAGGTATTTCCATTTAACTAGCTTATTTCTAAGCAAAAGCCACCTAATCTTTCTCCAATACTGTTCGTTTTTTGGTTTCAAAAATGACCAAATAACCTGTTTCTACTTTTGCGTTGTACACTAAGACAGCCATTCATATTTCCGAGCAGGATGATCAATCCTTGAGTATCGCGAGTATCAAGAGACTCATTTGACAAGTACCGGAAGTAATCTTCTACTTCCCTACTATCACCATTGAATGTAGCGTAGCACGCTATAATAATAGTCCTCTTAGTCTATAAGACATGTACATAATTTCATCCTTGGAACAGGTATTTGTGAGGAACTTACTCCTTTCTAAGCATAAGCTACTCAATTTCTTCCTAATATTGTTCGTTTTTGGGTTTCCAAAATGACCAAATATCCTGTTTCTACATTCGCCTTGAACAGGAACACAGCCTTTCATATTTTCGATTTGGATGATCCTTTCTCGAGTATCGCGAGTTTCAAGAGTATCATTTAAGAAGTCACAAACAGAATCTTCTACATCCCTACTGTCACCATTAAATGTAGCGAGCACGCTATCTTAATAGTCCTCTTAGTCTATACACATACATAATTTCATGCGTGAAGCAGGTATTTCCACTACACTAGCTTTTTTCTAATCATAAGCTATTCAATTTTGCTCTCATATTTTTCGTTTTGGGTTTCAAAAATGACCGTATATCCCGTTTCTACATTCGCGCTGAGTTGCAACACAGCCGTTCATATTTACGAGCAGGATGATCCTTTCTCGAGTAACAAGAGTATCAAGAGAATCATTTAATGAGTCACAGACGTAATCTTCTACATCCTCACTGTCACCATCGGCTGGAGCGTAGCACGCTCCTAATTGTCCTCTCAATCCATACACGTACATAATTTTATGCCTGAAACAGGTGTTCCTATTAAACTAGCGTATTTCTGAGCATAGGCCACTCAATCTCTCTCCAATACTGTTTTTTTTTAGGTTTCCAAAATGACCAAATATTCGGTTCCTGCATTCGCGTTGAACAGCAAAACAGCCATTCATATTTCAGAGCAGGATGATCCTTTATCGAGTATCAGGAGTATTATGAGAATTATTTAACGAGTCACGGACGTAATCTTCTACATCCCTACTGTCATCAATAAATGTAGCGAGCACGCTATCTTACCAGTCCTCTCAGTCTATGCACGTACATAATTTTATGCCTGAAACAGGTATTTCCATTAAACTAGCTTATTTCTGAGCAAAAGCCACTCAATCTTTCTCCAATACTGTTTTTTCTTTGGAGTCTCCAAAATGACCGAGTTTCCGGTTGCTGCATTCGCGTTGAACAGCAACAGAGACCTTCATATTTCCGAGCGGGATGATCCTTTCTCGAGTATCAAGAGTATCATGACAATTATTTAACGAGTCACGGACGTAATCTTCTACATCCTTACTGTCACCATCGGCTGGAGCGTAGCACGCTCCTAATTGTCCTCTCAATCCATTTACGTACATAATTTTATGACTGAAACAGGTGTTCCCATTAAACTAGCGTATTCCTGAGCATAGGCCACTCAATCTCTCTCCAATACTGTTTTTTTTTGGGGTTTCCAAAATGACCAAATATCCGGTTCCTGCATTCGCGTTGAACAGCAACACAGCCATTCATATTTCAGAGCAGGATGATCCTTTATCGAGTATCAGGAGTATCATGAGAATCATTTAACGAGTCACGGACGTAATCTTCTACATCCCTACTGTCATCAATAAATGTAGCGAGCACGCTATCTTACCAGTCCTCTCAGTCTATGCACGTACATAATTTTATGCCTAAAACAGGTATTTCCATTAAACTAGCTTATTTCTGAGCAAAGGCCACTCAATCTTTCTCCAATACTGTTTTTTTTTTTGGAGTCTCCAAAATGACCGAATTTCCGGTTGCTGCATCCGCGTTGAACAGCAACACAGACCTTCATATTTCCGAGCGGGATGATCCTTTCTCGAGTATCGAGAGTATCATGACAACTATTTAACGAGTCACGGACGTAATCTTCTACATCCTTACTGTCACCATCGGCTGGAGCGTAGCAAGCTCTTAATTGTCCTCTCAATCCATACACGTAAATAATCGCATGCCTGAAACAGGTGTTTCGATTAAACTAACGTCTTTCTAAGCATAGGCCACTCAATCTTCCTCCAATACTGTTTTTTTTTTGGGTTTCCAAAATGACCAAATATCCGGTTCCTGCATTCGCGTTGAACAGCAACACAGCCGTTCATATTTCAGAGCAGGATGATCCTTTCTCGAGTATCAGGAGTATCATGAGAATTATTTAACGAGTCACGGACGTAATCTTCTACATCCTTACTGTCACCATCGGCTGGAGCGTAGCAAGCTCTTAATTGTCCTCTCAATCCATACACGTAAATAATCGCATGCCTGAAACAGGTGTTTCGATTAAACTAACGGCTTTCTAAGCATAGGCTACTCAATCTCTCCAATACTGTTTTTTTTGGGTTTCCAAAATGACCAAATATCCGGTTCCTGCATTCGCGTTGAACAGCAAAACAGCCATTCATATTTCAGAGCAGGATGATCCTTTCTTGAGTATCAAGAGAATCATTTAACGAGTCACAGACGTAATCTTCTACATCCCTACTGTCATCATTAAATGTAGCGAGCACGCTATCCTACCAGTCCTCTCAGTCTATGCAAGTACATAATTTTATGCCTGGAACAGGTATTCCCATTACACTAGCTTATTTCCAAGCATAAGCTATTAATTTTGCTCTAATATTGTTCGTTTTGAGTTTCAAAAATGACCTAATATCCTGTTTCTACATTCGCGTTGAGCAGCAACACAGCCCGTCATAGTTCCGAGCAGGATGATCCTTTCTTGAGTATCAAGAGAATCATTTAACGAGTTCCGGAAGAAATCTTCTACATCCCTATACTGTCACCACTGAGTGGAGCGTAGCACGATATCGTAACAGTCCTCTCAGCCTATACATGTTGTTGAAGAAATAACGACGGACTGGCGTTGGGCAGCAAGAGAAAGACGCTACTCCAGTTTACGAGCAGTCAAAAGAAAATATATCAGTCCACATAATTATCATTTTGAGTCTTAAGATTAGCCATGATAATGATGAACAGGGACATTTTCTTCAAGAAAATTCCATGCACCTTGTTTCATGTTTAGTATTGCCTTACTGGTACAACATGTAAGATAGGAGAAAATTGTATACCTGACCCAAATCAAGCCTACAATCTAAAAGCTTACTCCTGTAATCAGGGCTGGCTCGACCAATAAGTTAATGCAGATTACAGCCAAGGAGCTGTACCGTTATTACGCTTCAGTTTAGTGGACCTCTCCACTTTGAACTCTTTGATTTGAGAATAATTTTTTCGCTCCAGAAGATTCATCATTTCAGTTGGAAGTTGAAGTCTTTGCTTGAGAATTGAATAATTTTGTTGAAAATTTGTCCTTTTGATAGTGAGGAATACATTTTTTCAACTATTTATTCAAGGTCTCAAAACTTACACCTATCTCTCCTGAAGTATACAAATCAGGGAAAGAGATAAAAATATAATTCATTACAGAATTGAGATTCCCTCTATGGGTGTCATTACCTAAGTAAAATCGAGATCTCCTTAATTGAAGGAATTTAATATTGTGAATAACAGGAAGAAACTCTGGTGGAACAAGGAATTATACCCAAGAAATTAATGAACACGAAGCGACGGTACGCACCAACGGATCCAAGTATACATGTGTATCGTTTGTAATTAAAATCCAGGTGTTTCTAATAAACAAGCTGTGATAAACTGTGATAAACAAGCTGTATTGAAAAAACTATTTTCAGAGCATAACTAAGCTTATCAGTTTTTCGTAATCAACGTTCGCGTTTTGGTTTCCGAAATAACCAAGTACCCCATCTCTAACTCTACGTTGAACAGCAACTCAGCCATTCATGTCTTCGAGTAAGATGATCCTTCCTCTAGCTTTTCAAGCATTCAGAGTACCATTTAACACTTTCTTGTTCAAAGGAACATTCTTTTAGTTGAAGACTCATCCAATCAGTTCAAAACTAAACTCTTCGCTCGAGAATTGAATTCTTTCGTTGAATTTTTTTCCACTGTTCTATTGTGCTCAGTCGGGAACTCATCCTCCTTCGGTGAAAATACAACTGTTTTATTGTTAATTAATATATTTTGTTTGAGAATCCAATAATTCTATTCAAAACTCAACTTTTTGGGTTATAGATTAATTTGTTTGATCAAAAATAAACTGTTTTGTTTGAATTTCATTTCATATATCATGTATTTCATATTTCATGTATTCTGTTAGTTAATCATATTTTTGGTAGGAGGGTCATCTTTTTGAATGGGATGTCAACTGCTTGGTTCTAGAAATTATTTTTTTTTTCGGTCGAGGATTAAACTGTTCAGTTTAAAATTAGATTTTTGGCTAGCAAATTCAACAGTTGGGTAAGAAGCGACATTTCTCGTTGGAAATCATAATTTTGGATAGGAAGTTGAACGATATTGTGAATGACTTGTTTCTGTTCTCAAAAAAGTCGTTTGTTTTTCTGAAAATATTGTTTTTTGTTGAAAATTTGTCATTTCCGGCAAACAATAATCTTTTTAGTTGAAAATTAATTTTTCCGGTTAAAAATTTTACTGTTAAATAGGCTTCACCTCCTTGCTTAAAAATTAACTTATTTGGTTAGAAATCCATTCTCCAGCTGACACTTGAAGTTTTTTCTGAGAATAGGATTTTTCTATTCTTGATTGAAAATTGATAATTTTTTAGTTAACGATTGAACTATTCATTTGAAATTTCGTATTTTTTCGTTGATTTTACTACGTTTTCTTGTCAAAAAATCTTTATTGAAAGTTAAATTTCCAACGATGTCGTTGGACTTTCAACAAAGCCGATAAATTTCCTACCAGGAAAACAATTTTCTACCTTCTTTTTTATGGTCTGTATCAGGCAGATTATTATGGGCCATACCAGTTTGGTTACGAAGAATTGTTTGGGGCGGGGGGGGGGGCGTCATAGGATAATTTGATGAGGCCCCTAGCAAAGTTCCCCTTTAATTCCCAATCAACGTCAGCCTTTCGAGGCTTTTTTACAAATAAATACCGTTCTTGATTTCTGATTCACAAAATAAGTCCAGCATAGCAAGATAAATGTTCGAATGCGAAATCCAGTTGTTTTGTCTGTCTTCAGGAGGAAGCATGAATTGAGTTTTCGGTTTAGCTTTTCTACTGTAAAATGTCATTTATTTTGGAGCTCCACAGTCTCCATATTAAATTTTCGGTTCCCTTCTAACAAATTCGACTGAATGGAAGTCGCAGATTTCTTCCGTATCAGAGATTATTTTACAAAATGAAATGATTCTAACATTAGCACTACACAAATACAAAAAAAAAACAAATTTCTTTAATTCAATACTCAATGGAAACATGTAACGCTAGGAGACGTTCATCTGCCATGATGGCATGATGCCAGTTTGGGTTGGATGCTTACGAACTTGCGATAGAGAAGGAGCGCGCTTATTAGGCGAAGATGGAGCGTGATTCAAGAGGAATAAGCGATGGAACCATGATCACGTGATCAGTATTCAATCGCGCGCGATATGAATCTGTCTGTCCCTGTGTTAGGCCAAATAACTTATGGGCAATTCTGTTCACTAAGAAACCACGGTATATGATATCATCCAAAGATTAATTATCCGATTTAATTTGAAGAATTTTTATTATTATTATTCCTTAAATAAAAAATATTTTTGGTAATGTTTTAGGGAATTGTGAAGGGCTCACATCAGTCTTCAGAATTCAAGTGGATGATTGCATGCGTTTGTGGGTTTTGGATTCTGGAAGAGTGGACATAACGAATAAGTCTGTGCAACTGTGTCCACCATCAATCTTCATTTTTGATTTGAGAACAGACAGTTTAATTAAGAAGTACACTTTTCCGAAAGATCATATAAAAGAGGATTCCCTGTATTCGAACATAATCGTCGATGTCAGGCATGGATTTTGCGACCTTGCTGTTGCCTATATTTCAGATGTCTTCAGATTTGGAATTGTCGTCTATGACCTTCTAACGGACACATCTTTCAGAATGGAACATCATTTCTTCTATCCAGATCCATTAAGTTCAAGGTATATACTTTTTCATTTTTAATGTGTCCCTTCATCTATTCTTCCGCTATTTCCCCTCTCTCTCCCTCCCTTAGCTTTTCTTCAAATTTCCATGCCCTCTTCCCTACTCTGATACTTAATTTATCCCTTTGCGTTTTCTCTCTCACCAGGTGTCCTCCAATCCACTCCTAGAGTCCATCTCACATATCGTTCCTGTAACCTTTCGATTTCTTCCCTTTCTTCCATTCCACATTCTTTTTTCCAATTTTTCTTGGACCTTCTTCTTCTTATTCCACATACCTGCTCCATTACTTCTACCGCTTTTTGTATTCTTTCCCTCATATGTGCCTAATGATCTCAATTTGCTTACAAGGTGTATCCCAAATATTCAAACTCTTTCCCTTCTTCTATCTTTACTCCCTTCCATCTCCCAGTCCATACTCTCTTTCTTCCTCCTCCTTTTCTGCACCTCATTATCTTCGTCTTCCCTACATTCAATTCCAATTTCTACTCATCTAAGTATTTCTCAAACCCTATGATTAGACCCTCCATTCCCTCTTCATCTTCTGACACCATTACTATGTCATCC
>WSXT02151766.1:0-10254 GCA_011762715.2 Neuroterus valhalla
CCCTTACCCTTGTCCAACAGAACAAGTTTCTGCCTCTTCCACCTTGCACAGAAGACACCAGCTAAAAGGCATGAATTATATAAGTTAAGCAGCGCCTTACCACAAATTATTTGCGAAACTGCTGTCGACAACTCCTCACTACTAAAGAGGGGGATTGCTTCCGACAGAAGCTCCTCCACAATGACCCTAGGTGGATGAGAGGGAAACAACCCCTCTATAATCCACTCCATCGTAGCAGGCTCCTGGATCGCTATGAGCGAGTGTTTAAAGAGCTTTCCGGTTACTATCTGATAACCAAGCCACCATATATCTTGATCAACAGCCTCCCGTATCTCTATCCACTTGCTGCGTTTGCTGTCTTTAATAGCTCTATTTAATGCCTTTTTGGCGTTTAAATAGTCTCTATTAACTTCCGAAGCATCCAACCTCTTTTTGCGTGCTCTGGGCACCTTGCGCTTCAAACTAAAACATCTACTCCTCAGCATCGCGATTTCCTGCGTCCACCAATACACCGGTAGATTTCGGAACTTCACAGTTCGCTTACGTATTGAAGCCTTACACCCCTGCACAATCAAACTCATGATTTTTCCTGCTAGCCTTTCAACACCAGACCTGGTGGTAGTCGCACAAGCTGGCTCTGCGAGCATGTTTCCACCCTTCATAGCAATCGTGTTAAGAAAGATGGCCGCATCAAGCTTGCGAGGGTTCCAACCCTTATTTGCTCGTGGCAGATTGCGAGAAATGCCAGAGTGATGAGATTCACAGCCCAAATGGAAGCGTATATGCTGATGATCGCTTGCTGTGTAGTCTTCAAGATCCTGCCATTCGTGTACTCTCCTAGCCGCTCCTTGGGAAGCCATGGTGAGATCCAAAATTGTCTCCTGATAGCCTCTCCTCCTAAAGGTGGTCGTAGCTCCTGAGTTTAGGATGGTAAAATCCAATCTGGCAACCATGGCAGTTACCTCACAACCCCTTGAGTCGGTCCAACTCATACCCCATTCACATGACTTAGCATTAAAATCACCTGCTAGAATGACACCAACGTCGAGGTTGGAACAAAAGTCCTTAATGTCTTCCAACTTTCTTCTGAATACTGCTATTCCCTCATTTGGAGAGAGACAGCCGCTAGCGATTGTGTCCGATCCACTCCTGACCCAGACGAATCCATCACCACTCCCATGAGAATGAACTAGAAATTTGGAGCTGTTTGAAACTCAAATGGCCGCAGTGTTACTAATATCAGGGAAACAGCCCATCCCCTTCTTTTTGTATACTATTCGCTGACAATATAAATGTCAGCCTCCTTCTCAGCTGCCAGCTGGACCATTAGATCCTGAGCCAGCCTGCAACGACCAAGATTTCCCTGCATAACTATCGCCATTTACGACTTGAGTTACACGGGCAGTCTGCCTCTCGGTAGACCGCACACCTGAAAGATCCGAGTATGTGCTCAACCGGACATTGTACACCCTTGTCAGCACACAGCAAGCACTTGGCTTCACACATGCAAGATACTGCTCTGTGGTCTTCCGCGCCACACTTCCAGCACAAATTGGACCTGTCTGGACCTTTGCAGTCCTCCACAACATGGCCGTATCCGGAGCAACGATAGCACCTCCTAGCCCTCACCTTGAAGCGCACTCTGCAGCTTACCCAGCCAATCTTTATTTGACCATCTTTGGCCATCTTCTCCGCATCCGCCTGCCTCATTTCTGCGAAAGCCACAAGGCTACCGCGGAAATTGGTCCTCGTCATATTTATGGTCATTTTACCATTCATTTCCTGTGGCTTCACATGCGAACGGATATTCCTCACGATGTCGGCGAAACTACGCCCGGCGGCAGGCCTTATAAGGACAGCATCCGGTCGTGCTCTCCTCCTCTTCATCCTCCCTTCCCTGGATTTACTGCGAACCGCAGCTCTTACAGGATCCGCTCTCACCTTTTTGTTCCGCTTGACAACCTCAGTCCACTCAGGAGTGTCTGAGGAATGTAAGGCCTTTTTCATAGGCCTCGAAGACGACCCCTCGCCAGGGCTTGGGGTCTTTCCAGCTGGTCTCTTCCTAGCCTGCTGCCCCTTAGGCATGCCCAAATCAGCAGTCAGCGTAGCAGAATCCGCCGCACGCGACGTGCCTTGGAGCTCACCTGCTTCCTTCAAACCGAGAATTTCTCGCACCACATCGAGATTAATTACAGCCTCATTCAGTTTGGTAGTAGAAAGTGTACTATGTCTGTACCGTATGTATGAACTGGCACTGCACTGGGATTGATGACAAAGGTAACACGACTGGGAGCTGGCACTTGGTACTGGGATGGTACTGCAGATAGTAAAATGCCTGTACCGGAATCCGATGTTGGGACGGTACTAGCATTGTTACTTAAGGTTACACGACTGGCATTTGACGGTCAGTACTTGTTTGGTAGTAGAAAGTGTACTATGCCTGTACCGTATGTATGAACTGGCACTGTACTGGGATTGATGACAAAGGTAACACGACTGGGAGCTGGCACTTGGTACTGCGACGGTACTGCAGATAGTACTATGCCTGTACCGGAATCCGGTACTGGGACGATACTAGCATTGTTACTAAAGGTAACACGACTGGAAGTTGGCGGTTAGTACTTGTTTGGTAGTAGGAAGTGTACTATGCCTGAACCGTATGTATGAACTTGCACTGTACTGGGATTAATACCAAAGGTAACACGACTGAGAAATGGCACTTTGTACTCGGATGGTACTGCAGATAGTACTATGCCTGTACCGGGATCCGGTACTAGGACGGTACTAGCATTTTTACTAAAGGTAACACGACTGTGAGTTGGCGGTCAGTACTTGTTTGGTACTAGAAAGTGTACTATACCTGTTATAACTAATATATCACAATTTCAAATTCGCCCGCACGCTAGTGGGATTCGAACCTCCGCACAAACCTTCAACTTCAAATAATGTAACTGGCACTGCAAGGGCTCCTTCAGCCTTTGTCACACGGCCATCACCAAGTAAGCTCTCGCTCTGTAGTCGTTTTCATTGGCGTAGCAGTGTAAGCCAGGAGAAGATGCTAAGGCAGACCCCACCCAGGCGAACTCTCTCCCTACCGCCGCGTCGACCTACTTCACGCGTGCGTGTAATATTATAGTATACCGGTAAATTCAAAATCTGGTTTTTATTCATTCATATTGTTCCCATCTTATAGTTTCTTAAATACTGTTAGATAATTTTTCTTCATCACAGGTAAGAGTCGAGTCTTATTTTGTAATACGTTCATTTCGCCTTTCCTTTCGCATTTGTTTATATTTTAATATTAATCGCTCTTGAATACCTAAAAATAGGAGAGGTCAGTTTGATCGTTGGTTTACTTATAAATTGCTCAATACTGTATGGTGGAGTCGTTTTAGTAATTTTCCTAATTACCGTTATTAAATTTGAACGCTCTTCGCTATATCTTGGACATTGCCATGATACATGGTTTATATCTTCCTTGACATAGCCACAGTCGCACTTTCCCGAGTTCACTATATTTTTCCGGGCCAAGCTTTCACTTAAGGAACGGTGGTTTGACCGTGACCTATACATGGAAACAATCCATTCCCTTCTTGCGTTGTAAGAATGAAACCACGGTTTTTCAGAAAAAACAAAGTATTTGTCGAAATACATTTTCTCCTCGACAGTTGCTACTTCCATTGAACCAACTCTTACATACTCTATCATATGCCTTCCCCACCGAACTATGTAGATCTGTAGGTGGGATTTCGCGGTTCAAAGCCTCGGCCTCCCTAATAGATTCTTTGGCCAGGTTGTCAACAGTTTCGTTTCCCTCTATGCCTGCATGCCCCAGAACCTATGTAAGACTAATTATTAAATTCGCTTCACTTGCTCTATTCAACTTGCTTCTGATCTCAAATACGATATCAGATGAAATCCTGTTTGGGTTAAACGACTGTATCGCCCGAAGAACACTTTGAGCGTCGGAGAATATCACTGCCTTGCTTATCTTCCTCTCTATAATGAAGTCTTTTGTATGCAGTATTGCCAAAGCCTCTAGCGTGAAAATAGATGCCGTGCCCGGCATTTTAAAACTAATTAAAAAGTCTATATTGGGGCTAAACGCAGCAAATCCCGCCCAACACCCCGTCTCAGTTCTAGATCTGTCCTGGCGATTTCGCACTCTTGATGGATTTTCCCGACTCCACATCCACTAACATAGGGTGCAGGTGATCTTCAAAAGAAAATTCGTAATATAGGAGAGTTTTTGTATTAACTAATAAATTTTTGTACTTGTAAGTGTTTCTCAAAGCTCTATAAAGTATGAAATTGTCTCGTATCCCAAATATACTACTTTCTTGGTTCAGATATATGTCCTCTTGTGTTTTCCCCCTGTTCCTTCGCAACACAAATTTGTCTAAAACCAATATGGTTCCTAAATCGCTAGATCACAGATTCTTGTCCGGACAAAACCGGCAGGGAGGGGATAGAGTAGAGACCGAGTGATAGGGACGTCCGGAGTTGGTCAATCGTACCTCACTTCGATCTTGTACATCGTATCATCCATTCGTTCCGCGTAGAGCTCTCGCGTGATCCTCGAATTCTCCCAAAATTCACCGTCGCCCGAAAGGGTTGGATTCTAATCTCGTGAGTCAACTAAGGCTGAATCATACCAAAACGATTCAAAGAGAATCCAATCGAACAAAACCAAAAATCGAACCAAATCCGAAATGCGTGTTGGGGGCGACGCCAACTCCGGGTTGAATTTCGTTTCGTGTAGTCGATAAATCTTGTTCCCCGTGTATTCGTTGTGTTTCTCAAGTCTTCAAGTAAAAGGGTTTTTTGCCGAAAGGCTTTTTTTCCCTCAAATGGGTCTTTTTATGCAATCATTCCCTTGAATCATTCTTCAATTAAAAGCGTATATGTGGAAGTGTGAAGTGGGATTGAAAGTGTGAAGTGAGATTGAAAAATCGATCATTTTTAAACAAGCTGTAACATAAAATATAAATTCAATTGCCAAACCACCTACGGTAAGGCAATACTTTCAAAATATTCACCCCCTTTGGGTTCTTCTTAATTCAAATTCCAAATCCAAGAGTGATTCTGTCAGAGGATGATCCCTGCTAGCGTACAACTTGAGTAAATATATACTGGCAATGAAATGAAATCTTTTTTTGAGCGGGGATAACCGCAACTCTGCCATCATCACATTAATCGGTGTTGAGCCCCTGTATCCTGCAATAAGTCGCATAGCCTGATTTTGTAGTTTGTCTCGATAGTCCACGAATTTGCCGTTATTCAAGTTGAAAATATGACAGCCATATTCCAGCACACTTCTTATCATAACCTTATATACATTTAGTAGATTCAAGGGGTCAGCTCCCCACCAGGTTCCCCTTAGGACTTTTGGAATATTTAGTAATTTCCGCCCTTTTCCTTGCAAGTATATAAAGTGATCTTGACCTGTAAATTTATAATCAAAAAATACTCCCAAAAATTTTGTGACTGCCACAGGAAAAAGCTTTATCCCATTTTTTTCCACTCCTAAATTTATATCCTGTAAATCTATCCTACTTCCGAAATCGTTAATCCCCGTTTATTAAAGAAGACCCGTAAGGCATCCAGTGCGCGCTGCAACATTGCCTGGCAACTCTTAATATTTGTTGACCGAAAAATTAGGACTATGTCGTCCGCGAATTGTAGTATCGAGACGCCTCTTGGCAAAATGCTGTCAATATCCTTGGTGTTAACTGCCCATGAAATTGGACTGAGGACCGATCCTTGCGGTACCCCCTTGGAGCAAATCCTAGGCCCTACCATCTCTTCATTTATTTTGAAGAATAAGTTTCGACTTGCTGTGAGATTGAAAACGAATTTGCAAACTGATCTAGCATCTCTATTGAATTAATTTCGCCTGAGTCGAATTCAAATTTGTTAATCTCTGCATATTCTTCAAGATCTAAATGAAATTAACCCCAATCTATTCCTTTCAAGTTAAAGCGGTGTTTGACTGCTCTTGTTGCCGTTACCGACACCCCAATACTAGTTATCACTGGATAATGGTCGCTACCCATCGAGTCCGGCCAAACTGCCCAGGCAGTAGAAACGCCGAGATTTGTTGAGACCCAAGTTAAGTCCCAAGCTGACTTCCTATTATTTGGCCGATTAATAAAAGTGCACGACCCATCATTTGAACAAATCAGATTTTTATTCTCCGTTGCCCGAAATAGAGCGCAGCCTTTACGACAGTCACTAAAGCTACCCCAAAGGGCGTGATGGCAGTTGAAGTCACCACCAATGAAAACGTTTCTTGTTCCCACATCATCAATTGATTTGAATAGGGCTTCCATGTATCCTCCTTCATGAAATTTTGTGCATCCAGGACCCTATGAATTGAAACGATCAATAGGTCTCCTTTATTCGTAGAAATTTGAACTGCCTGAGTCTCTAGTTTATTCGTTATATCTAATATAGATCTTATTTCCCTAAAAACAATCCCATTCCTTATGGCGAGTAATAGTCTAACACCCTCATTCTCCTCTCGATCTGCCCTCAGTATATTATATTTCCGTCCTAAGGAAAACCTTTTTTATCTTTCAAATAAGTCTCACATGCAATCAAAATATCAAAGTCATTTTCTATATTCCTGAGTTCGCCTCTTTTGTTAGAAATGCCATGACTATTCCATTGCATCATCCTACAACTGTCCATGATGTTGATCATGGATCTCTGAATTGAATAGCGCCTTTACTATATTAAACTTCGAGCTAAACCCCGCGCATTCCTCTCTATAAACTTGTAAATTTGCGCCGTTAGCCAGCTTATTCAGGCAATTATACATTTCTTCCATAAAGGAGAACATCATTCCCAATAAGCTAAGTTCATCTTTGTCCTGGTTACTATCAAGTCCTAATGGGGATGGAGGTCCCGAAAACTGAAAAGATATCTCTTGTGGAGTTGGCGAATGACTAGCATCCTCTCTATTTTGCGTCTGTTGGTTCCTAGTTTGCCTTAAAATAAACCCATTCTCTAGCGTACTATTAGTTCGGCCATTACCTATAAAAAACGCCGTTTGTGCGTCATTTTTGCCATTTCTCGGATTAATTGTTCGTGGCGTTCTTGACGTACGAACCGATTTAGCACTGTTTGCTATTTGAGCAAAAGTTTTTGTTCTTGGGCTTTTCGACCCAGTAGCTGATGGGCTAGGTGCTGATGGCCATACAAGTTCTTGCACCCAATTCAATTCTGAAAATCTATTAATTGGTGGGAACTCCCGCAAATTCGCAACTACCCTCGGGTTCGGTCGTGTATTTTGATTTCAACTGCGGCCTTCCGCTGCTTTTCTATCGCAGGGAGAACTTTCTATGTTCAAGGCTATTTCGGCCTTCTTGTACGATACATTATAAGTTGCTTTATATTTTAGTATTTTGTCTTGATCTTGGTACACTAAGCAAGACCTGTCAGAGGCTTTGTGGTTACCGAAACAATTCACGCACACCGGTTTATTTGATTAGGGACAAGGCCCTTCAGTTCAATGCCCGATTGAAATATCTTCCCCACAGCTTCCGCACAACTTAACCTTGCATTTTCATACTTTTGCAAGGTGCCCAAAATGGAAACAACCGTAGCATTGAATAACGGATGGAATATATGGCTCTACCCTAAGAATGACATTTTACATATAGGCATACACATAGAGATATTATAGATAGAGGAGGCAAGCCAGCACACAACGCGGCATCGGAGAAAAAAGAGACAGAAGGATGGGACAAAAAGAGACAGAGAGAGCCTTGGGTTACTGTTGTCTCTTTCTCACATATGCGCTATAGACAGAGATAGCCTTGACCCAATAATTTTTGCTATAGTTTGCCTGCGGGCACTTCCACTTACACGAGAGCCTATGGCTTGTATCCTTTATCTATAATATCTCTATGGGCATACACCGGGAGATCGTTTGATGCGAAAGTTACAAGCACAGACCTTGTCGGAACCCGCTCACGAGCTTCCCTTCCATTCGAAAAATCCCATCTCTCTAACCTACACACTTCTTTTACTCTTATGTTTGACCTGAAATCTTGCAGATTCTGTTTAATTTCCATCTCCGAAAAATCAAAAGGCACGTCTCTGATTACCCGCTTCCTTGAAAGATTGCTCGCAGGCACGAACGCGATCATGTGCTTTGATTTTAAAGTTTCCGACGCCATTAATAAATTCGCCGACATAGCCGACTTCATGTTCACATTAAATTTCCCATAACCAACATTTTCTATTTTCATGAGTTCGTCCTTAAATTCGCGATTGAGAGCTCGACCGATCGTAAAGCTGTTAATATCTAACCTCTCTATCGAAACGTATGGGATCTCTGTATAATAACTTTAAACGGTTCCTTGTGGTCTAAAGGGTATTCGCTCTCCCATTCGTTTATTATCGACGTTACTGAACTCGCTTGTGTGTCCAAAAGCAGTTGCTTTTGGTTATTGCCCGTCGTGTGGTCTCCCCTGAACCTCTTGCAAGAGCCTCCATCGTCTCTAACCGAATCTATCTTCCGACCCGATTTTTCTGTACTGATAACCCTTTCATCTTCCCTTGTTAAAGAATTCGCTCTGGACCCCTGATCGACTCACTCCGAGAAAGTGCAACCATAGCGCTCGCGACAGCCACGATATCTGAAATTTCTTTGTCTGAGCCTCCCCCACTTTCATTTATTTCCATTTTTTCGTCTAGATTTCCGCGTTGATCATCTTCAACCTCATTACCTTGACTCTT
This sequence comes from Neuroterus valhalla, assembly GCA_011762715.2. Lineage (NCBI taxonomy): Eukaryota > Metazoa > Arthropoda > Insecta > Hymenoptera > Cynipidae > Neuroterus > Neuroterus valhalla. The sequence goes on from WSXT02151766.1 coordinate 8,749, forward strand.
ACCTGTTGGTGGCTTTCCACCACCCTCATTCAAAGGGGCCATGCCCCTGACCTTTACAAAACCCCACTTGAACAAGTCGTGAAAAAAACCCGCCCTCGTAAAAAATTTCTAAGCCGACGCTGGCCGGCAACAAAGATTGAGTCCACCTGGTTAGAAGCCGGAATTCTCCCAGCCTTACTTTTCTCTCCACTGCTCCTCCAGCTATATAGCCGATTTTTTTCTCGAAAACATCGTCCGATCACGTCGCCGCCATCTTGGCATCCCCGCACAAACCTATTTCCCTAACTCTCGCTAGTCGAGACTCTTAACCATTACGCTGTCAGACCAGTTGGTAGTCAACATGAAAAACAGGAATGCATTTGGCTCCACGTTAATACTTTATCATAGTGATTTTTTATGAATATGAATATATACATTTATAACAGTTCAAAGAATCCCGTTCCGAAGAATATCAACACATCAGAAGGACTTTTTTTAAGATTTGTAAAACCAGACATTTAAAATCCCAAATTTATGCAGAATAGACATTCTAAAAAAAAATGAAAATCTCAGAAATTTGAGAGCTGATAATACTCGCTCATGAACGATGATTAAAAGAATGGTTGAATTTTCTTTCTTTAACGTCTGGGCAAACTAGGTTTCCAGACATGAAAATTTACTTTTCAATGAAACCTTCATTTATAGAACAGCCTAGGAAAAAATTTCCACGAGATCTGATAAGGAAAACCAGGTATGTTTTCGAAACGTAATTAATTGAACTAAAACATACTATTATTCTCGAAGATGTTGTATTTTAAGGTGTTTATCAACCTTCTTATTGAAATCGCTTATAAACGTTTAATTCTAAATTGTTAAGTGAGTTATGAGGGACACCGCGATTTTACTTTTTTCCGAGAAGCTTCCGAATAGTTGCTGCCATTGTGACATTTTTCTGCACGGATGAATTGCACCCCCCCCCCCTTCCACTTTAAAATAAAAACATATTATTGTTATCCAATGAGAGTATATAGTCTCAAGCTACTTTCCAAAGAAAACAAAAGACCCTCAAAAATACCCAAAATTATGTAAATGTTCGGAAATTTGAGATGTCCCGACAGCGGATAGAGATAAGGGGTCATCCATAAAAGACGTCCAGTGCTAGGAGAGGGGAGGGGGGTCAGAAAAATCGGACGAATCGTGGACAAGGGGAAGGAAGGGGGGTCTAGGACTTACTGGACGTCCGAGCTTTTTTCAAATAATAAATATTTGATGAATTCATGCCCAAAAAAATTCATATACATATTGAACGCTGTGCCATTTTTTTATAACACTTTTTGAATAATCATTACACTTAGGGGTCATCCGTAGAAGACGTCCAGGGTTTTGGCGTGATTTTCGACACCCCAAAGAATTATAGCATAAGTGTTTAAAATATGTCAAAATAAGGGGGGGTTAGATCAGGCTTGGGACGTCCTTTACAGGCGGGGGGGGGGGGGCTACAAAATGTGGAAAGAAAGGGACCAGCAG
>WSXT02151777.1:8176-36483 GCA_011762715.2 Neuroterus valhalla
AAATTGTTACTTCTTACTTTTGACCAAGTGCTCATAGCATTCAAGTTTAGTTCAATATAATCTATCAACAATTGTGCCTTTACTTGACAATAAACCTGACGTCAGACATGAATATTAATACATACTTTATTATATATTCGAGCTTGGGCATGGTGTCCCTTGGCCTTCGCCTAAAAGCAAGTCCGCTTCAACCAACTCCAAAATAAACAGTTAGGACTGTTCAAACCATTTCTATTCGTATTCCCTTGAAACAATAAGCACAGCTTCTTGCTCCCCTTTGACACTTTTGCTGTAAGCATAAGCAAAGCTCACGTGACGCGCACTGACGAAATTGACCGCTACGGAACTGTGTGCTCTATTTGTACGATATATATTGGAGCGCTGCCTCTTAAGTTGAAGTTTCAGTATAATAAAAAATATAGATTCTAGGATTGCTTGGTGAAAATTGAGCAAACTAAATTCTCAGAAAATAATATTTTTATTCGGAAAAGTTACATTATTTTCATATTGATATCTTTCTGTCAAATGTTATAAGGATTTTCTTGTTACACAGAAAAAAATGGGCATTAGAGAAGGAAGTTTATATTTCCAGTTTCTAGATCTCAACATCTATTTTACCAACTCAAACCAGCTAGGAGCAGGGTAGATGTCAGTAGTTAGTTCTCCCATATAAACAGTGTTATTGCCATCTGGTACTCGTACAAAACAGCGCGAACGAATAGTTTCGGGTAGTTGCTCGCCGTTATAAGGGTGAAGATCGGCTGCTAGATGAGGTTTACCAACTATTTTTATAAGACATCGGTGACGTTCATGTACAACATCATTAATATCAAGACGATATTCGAGAGGACTGATAACTGCAACCACACCTGCGCCAGTAGGGATCTCCAGATAAACACGATATGGTGAAACATATAGGTGATTGTGTCGACTTGGGTGTTCGACCCAGGAAGGTTTTTCAGCGTTTTTGAATTTTCCGGTAAATACACGATCATTTGTCATCTGTAAACAAACAAGGCATGTTGGATCAAATCGTTCAAGCTGGGCTGGTGGATTCGGTCCTGGTGGATTCGGTCCTCGTGGACTATTTGCTCTTCGTTGACTATCTTCATCCTTTACTGCATCTAGTTTTGTAAGAAAATCAAAAAAGTTTAAGTTTTAATCTAGACATTGTCAAAATCGATAAATGGGAGATTTATACTGCAAACGAGCATACGCAATCAAATTTTTTAAATGAAAATATTAAAGAAATATATATGTTTGGAACTTTTCAGAGAAAAGTGAGCGTATCATTTCTTATTTCTTACTGACAGAATTTGGTTCAAAAAATTTGAGTCGATTTTGCCCAGAATTTCGTTAGTTACTAACCTACAATAATTTCACACTTTTTGGCAATGGAAAGGTCATATCCTGAGTATGAGGTAAGACAAAAAATTTTCTAAAAATTTCAATATGCACAACGGCCCAACTTGATCCTTTTCGATCAAGGAAGTATGTAAACAAAAAATATTAAAATTGAATTAGATTCAAATTGGATGGAGTGGTATTTACTATTCTCAAAATTTATCATGAATCACTATTCACTCATGGAAATGTTACGATTAAAATATAACACATAATGTCAATAAATTCTCGAACAAGTGTAATCGTTTTCGAGGAAAACAAATTTTCATTGAAAAAGGATGATTAACTTCTTTTGATAAAGTTTTTCTCTCAATGAACATTCGACCTTATCTTCCATAAACATATATTTGTACAATTTAGAGCAGTTAAATGGATTGCTACACATCACGAATACCTGTAAATTGAACCTTCAATTTCAATTCCACGCTCAACCGTAAAATGAAAAATTTGGACTACTATTTAATTTAATCTAGGAGAATTATTTCACTTCGGTCGCTGCGCGACATCCTACTATTATCTGAACAAATTAACCTTCTACACCGGTCATTTTCAGGATAAAAGAAACCATTTCGGCTATTGTGCAATTTTGTTTCCAAACATCTTTTTTTTTAACTTGTGGACCCTTGCCCGTATTTTCCTCATTTTGTATACATATAATAATATTCATATAAATATCGTTCCTCTCATTACTCTCCGAAAATATTTGAAAATTATTTATTCTGTCACTCCTTTTTTCACGACTTTTCTCACATTTTAATGTTTTTCGCAAACGAATTGGATTCCCACAAATATTATTGATCTTTTCTACAGTGTTTGTCAATTAGGACTTGAAACCAGAATTACGACAGAAAAACCAGAAACGAAGAGAAACAAAAAAATACAAGACACTTGAAGTTTATCTCTAACATCCAGTTATTTGAAATCAATTTTAATCATTTTGCAACAGCTGTAGTCTTCCTTAATGGCATTGGAATTAATGAAACTGGTGTATTTTCTTCACTCAAAAATCTTGTCTTTCTCATGTCAATTGATCTTCGACGATTTCTTCTTCTTCAAATATTATTATCATATTGTATCTCACTTACTTGTAAAATCAGGAGAAGCTATGCCGATTAAAAGTAGGATAAGGATCTTCATTTTTTTCATGGAGACAACAATTTAGAGCACTGTAAAAAGATTTTGAAAGATTAGGCTCAGCAATTTATTTCGACAGTCAATGATTCTGATAAGAGTATAAGAATGAATTTCGCTGCCTCATTGCTGAGCTTTTTATAGTTTTCGAAAAGTTGTGGGAGAGGAAAGGTTTTTGTTTTTATAAGTTGGGAGTTTTTATATCTACTTGATTTATCACACAATCAAAACCCAGTAACATTTCAATTTACATACTTTTTGTTTGTCACGTTACCGTGGACCGTGCCGCAATGTTTTGACATTGTTGGCTGGAAGAACTTTCCTACTCTCAACGATATTGAAAAGCTTGTTCAAAGTTTATTTAAAAAATTAATGTTTAATAAATCACGAGGGTTTCTCCAGATCAAATAGCAATGTTTAGACTTTGTAGATGAAGAAATTTTTTCCCAATTTTTGAGGACTTTTAAAAGTTTATTGAGCGGTAGCAAAGATCAATTCCATGCGATAATTGAGACTCACGGATTTCTCAATTCAAAGATTTGGATTTCTTAATCCAAAAGAAGTTATATTCATGCGAATTTTCTTTCAAAAGAGGGAATTTTTTCTGCCCTACTTACTCGAAATAGATTTAACTCTGACATTAGCTGTAGATGTTACAAAACGAGAGCAGAATTCCAAAGAATATTATCTTTTCCGTTTCTGTGGAAATGGTTGCTCTTGTGACAATTCTGATAGATTCTCAAAGCCTAGAAATTTATAACAAGGTGTAAGCGTTCTCTTTACCGTTTCATGAAAATAATAAAGAATAGGGAACAGGAATTTATTTTTTATTTCAACCTCCCTAAGCTACTTCTGTGGTGCTCCAAAAACTACCTTACAAAAGTGCAATACGAATTATGCAGGGAATCAACCTTCATCACTGTAGTATATGACAGGATCTGGGTGGGATGGTTTGATAGCAATGCTGCGTAAGGGCTGTCCATAAATTACGTAACGCTATATTAGACAGACTGACTACAAAAGTTTTGTTATGGTAGCATTACGAAGTGGCAGAGAGGAATTTTCAAAATATGACGTAACGTTTTCCAAAAATGAAATTGAGAGATTTACAACATTACTGAGCAAGTGAGCATTGCGTGTCTGCTCAAATCGGCTCAAGCTTAGTCTCCGCCGTTACCTGATACCTATTCATTTATTTACAATTTCATAAATAATATCACATCACATTATTTTTTCATTTTCAGTAACAATAGAAAAGCGAATTTGTTGACGTTGTGGCTTGTTTATAATTTATTTGCTGCTACTGGCTTCCATCGGAGTCGAGTTTGGATTCGACTTGCGGCTGCGGTTCCGCGATGTTTTGTGTCCTTCACAGGTTCCCTATAGTTATATATTTTTTGACAGATTTTCTACTTTTTTTACACGCGTAACGTTATGTTACAGACAGGCAAGAGTAAAATTGTTACGGTAGCGTTATGAACAGACAACAAGTCGCGAAATTGTGAGATTTCAGCGTTACGTAATTTATGGAATTCCCTTACAGGTACGAGGGGGTCAGTCGTACGCTGGTGATAGCGTCGGAAGCATATCATTAGTCCTGAGCGAATCTACTCAGTCGCATGTAATAAATTTTCTTAACGTAATTTAGAATAAACATTAGTTAAGTAAGTATTCGAGTGTCTATGATTACTGCTACCTCTTGGATACATTACATTACGACTTTTGCATTTGTCTTCATATATCCTAATGAGTGGAAGAAATACAACATTTCCTGCATTCCTCTAATAATTTGATTCGATTACACAATTCAGTTTTTACATTGTTGAAGAAACATCAGAGGACTGGCGTGGGTCAGCGTGGGAAGACGCTACTCCAATTACAGATTAGTAAAAAGAGAATATATCCGTTAATATAATTGTCCAGGAGCTCAAATGCCTAGCCAGGGCCAGGCCTATGCGAGCCCCAAGTCCCAGAATCCATTGCGAGGCAATTATTGCGTAGCAAAAAAATGTTGGGGATTCCCCCGAAAATTAGCACAGGTGTAACCTCTGGAAGCTCTAATCACGATGGCTCTGCCAGAACCATCTATCCCAAAGCAGCTGGAAGTGATACGTTATTGTACTCGTCACTTCCCACAACACCAGAAGACGATCGAGTCGGGAAAAACCAAATCACTGGAATACAATATTATACAACTTATTCGCCGTCGCTCCACAAGGCGATGACCCGTCTGCCTGCAGGGGCAGTCCAAGGACAGCCACGACGACCACTGCCTACCCGCCGGAACGCCAGGAGAATCCACCGGTCAGCGCCAAGGTCGAGAAGAAACTGAACGCTGGACCTGGAGAGAAGCGAGGACCAGCCCTGTGAAGGACACAACACAACGCGAAACCGCAGCCGCCAATAAAATCCAGACTCTACTGCGACGTAAGCTAGCAGCAGCAGAAAAAATAATAAACATACAGTATGTTAGAGATTCATGCCCCCTTCTGAATGAAATTACCTTACAAATAATGCAAAGAGTGTAGTTCATCTTTCCCGTTCTTCATTCATCTTACGTTATTACCAAAATAATAAAATCTATCGTAACTACATATATTCAGGTATAATTTGACCCCAAAAACTCGAAAAAAAATTGTATTACATCACAAAGTTGAAGATCTATGATGATGGATTTTTTGTTATCAAAGTTCTGATTGAGGTCCAAGTCTGATGTGAGATTTTCACTGAATCAGTCAAATTGATTTTCTTTCTTTTCTTCCATATTTCTTCCAAAGAATATGAATGAGTATGTTCCTAATCCGATTTGTCCTGGGCTTTATGAAGCATTAATCAACCTTTTGTACAACCCGAATTTGATAGCTGAAAGAGAAATTATATATTTCATATGAGGAATCCTTCTTCCGAAATTGGGAACACAACATCAAAATTTATTCCATATAAATGATATCGTCTTTGTAAGTTGAACCTTTCATATTTATTTCATGACCTGCTAATGACTTCTTCGAAATTTTTAAAAAAATTCTTCATATTGCTCGCAAAAGGATAAGTTTTTTGATATTGAGAATACAATATTACAGTATTTTTATTTCATAAAACAATTGATTATTTAATAATATCTAAACCTAAATCATCAAATTATCGACCCACTGGTTAGAAACGTTATTAATAGTGCTTTTTTATTGTATAGGATAGAGGTGACAATTATTGGTACCCTCTTCTAGTTTTTAAAAAATCCCTCACAAAAATATTAAAAATTCAGGCAGAGAGCAGCCTGGGTTCTCTGGGGTTCCCATGTGCTGGGAGATTGTTTTTGCCTTGATTAGGGTGTTAGGTGAACACCTAAACGTTGTCAGATAACTCGAATATTTTTGTTTTGTGTTTTTTGGGAGAAAAAAGGAGGAAAAAGACGAAACATGAAAAAGAGAAAGAAGGGGATTTGGAGGTTGGTATCTCTTTTATTTTTTCTCTTTTTTTTCTTCGCTGTTCTTTTATAATATGTATATTTGGAAGTGTTTATCCAAAGGTCGTTGGATTCTTGGTTTTCTGTTTGGTTTCCAGGGGTTGCTGATTCCAAATAATAATTTTTTTCGATAATTACTCTTTTTCTTTTTCAAATTCACCATCTTTATAATCCATCGATATGTGTTCACTTTATTGGCAGATAGCATTTTATTTTTTGAATTATTTATGAATACTTCCGATTTCTAATGTCGTTTATATTTTCTTCAATTGAATTTTTTTTTAATTTTAGATTTATCGTACATATTGTGATAGATATTCATTTTACTATTTTATGAATTCATTTTTATAATTCTTCATTATCGTGTAACGATTTCTTCATCACTTAATTGATTGTTAAAAAATTCCGTAAACTGATAAATAAGTAAATAAATATATGTAGTCGACAAATTTTATGATTTAATAATGTAAATTATTATTCTGTTATTTTTGTGATCGTTTAATGTAAATGAATAATTTGTGTTTGAAATTTAGAAAACGCCGAATAAAAATTTTCAGAATACTATTTCATCACATCGTAATCAAATGCCGCACGAAAAATGTCATAGACAACAACCTTCCCGATTTTCTCAATCAAGGTATCCAATTTATGCTATCAGTAGTGAGAATATTTATATCGATACTATAGAGCAAAAATAAGAACGAATTTGAAAATTTCCCGCTCGACTGTAACGCCACCTTTAGGATCAAAACATAGACGTAAAAAAATGGCGGATTTAAAGGGCCGAAGCTGTCAATCATAAAAAACTGCACATTTTGGGAAAAATGGAAAATTGAAAGGCCTTTTTCTACGCAACGAAAGCGTAAAATCATTAGGTTCTTAACGCATCGTATTCAAAAAAAAAGAAAAATGCTGCAAATTTTCTTCGTGTGATAATATTTTATGTGATGAAAAACGATTCAAAAGATTTCAAGGCTTATGTTTAAAGAATAGATACACGGCCGGGAAGCTTTGAATCAGCTCTCATAACCCGGTCGGGTTATTTTATAATAAAGGATATAGATTCTAGAATAAATTGGGCTTAAATTGAGCGAACATCATTCTCAGCGAGTAATATTTTTATTTGGGAGAGTTACATCATTTTTATATTAACACCTTTCTGTGAATTGTTATATGGGTCTTCTTGTGATTGAATACAGAAAAAATGGATATTTAAGAAGAAAGTTTATATTTTTAATTTCAAGATCTTAATATCTAGTTTATCAACCTAAGCCAGCTAGGAGGAGGGTAGATGTTAGCAATTAGTTCTCCCACATAAACAGTGTTATTACCATCTGGCATTCGAACAAAACAGCGCGAACGAGTAGTTTCGGGTAGTTCCTCGCCATTATAAGGGTGAAGATCTGCTGCTAGAAGAGGTTTACCTATTTTTGCTACAAAACAGCGATGATGCTCATGAAGTACATCATTAATATTATTACGATGTGCGAGAGGTTTGGTAATTGAAACTACACGTGCACCGCTAGGCATTTCCAAATAAACTTCAAATGGTGAATAATAAAGTTGAGTCAGATATCTTGAATTTTGAACCCAGAGAGGTTTTACACCGTTTTGAAATTCTCCAGAAAAAACATCATCATTTGTCATATGGACGTTAACATGGCTAGTTTGAGTAAACCTTTTATGTGGGGCTGGTAGATTCAATATTTGTGGACTATTCGCTCTTGGTTGGTTTGGTGTTCCCTTCACTGCATCTAATTTGGTGAGAAAATTTAAATTTGAGTCTTTTTTCTAAACATTGTTACAATCGAATAATAGGTGAATTTCAGCAGGAACAAGTATAAGGAACCGAAAATTCCCGTGAAAAACATTTGGGAATATGTTGGAAAACTTCTAAACCTAAATCAGCCTATAATTTTGTATTTCTTATCGCCAGGAGTTTTTCAACAATTCCTTCTACTCATTTAGAAATTAGTTGAACTCTTATGCTTATTTTAAGTTGAATTTGTGTACAGCAATAATCTGACTCCAAATTTGACTTTTGAACTGTATTTGTAATCCAATCAAACAAGGGGGCTGGTCAATTGTGAAGTTAGGTTTCCGTTCATAATTTTAATATTATTAGCTCGTCGTCTGAGTATCAAATTTTCCGGAGTAGTTATGTGCGCTTTCTCACTGTTTCATTTGGAAATTTTGAATGAAAGTACAATTTATTATCTTAGAGCCTTATTCACATGACGGAGCATGATGAAGTCAGCTATTTTGTGAAAAGCTAATACCAATTAATTATTTGCATCCTTCCGAAAGATTATTCAAGGAAATTACAATTATAAACCTTCTCCATAAATGAAGGAAAATGCAACCAACAATTTCGATCTCACCAGAGGAGGCCGTCAGTTGTAAATATTATATTCGGTTCATAATTTTTGTAATTAAAGCTCAGTATCTGAGTATTAATTTGCCCAAACGATAATTTGCGTTTTTTTCGATGATGAAATATACAAATTGGAAATATTCGCCACATGCCATATACTGTTTAGCAGAAAAGATTTTTGATTTTCCAGTAACTCAAGTAGCAGCACCTCGGGTTCGTAAGCGAAGGGTTGCGTGTTCAAACCTCAGCCTCTGCACTCATTTTGAAATTCTTTCCTACTTATTAAAATCTCCATAAATTCAATTTCTTTTATTTATTTTGAAAAGCATGCGAAATATTGATTATATTATGCAATTTTTTACGAAAGAACCGCCTTTTCTAAAGCTTTTACCCGGAATCCGCTTTCAGGTTCGAGCTTGGACCAGGGAGATTAGTCCAAACCGCAGAATCGCATGACGCCAACTATAATTTTAATGCGGTCAAAATATGAACTAGTGCAAGTGAGTTGCAGTTTCAATAAGTGCATGAAAATCAGTTTCCGATTATATTTTTTTGCACCGTAAATTGAAATGCATCCTAAAAATTCGACAACCTTGCTATAGTTCGCGACACTAGCGCAATCTTTTCAGTTCCTAAAAAGTTCTGATCCCGCTTGGACGAAGAATCCCGGTCCAACGAACCGGCTGGCAGTCGAAAATCTTTTCTGCTAAACAGCTTACGGAGTGTGTCTGTCTATCTGTATGCATGTTATGTATGTCTGTCTGCCTGCATACCTGTCTGTTTGACTGTTGCCTATCTGAGTGTCTTTCTAAATGTCTGCCTCTCTATATGTATATCTGTCTGTCTGTATTTTTGCCTATCTATATGTCTGTCTGAATGTCTGTATGTCTCCCTATCTGCATGTCTGTCTGCATGTATGTTTATATGGATGTCAATATTTCTGTATGTTTGAATGCCTTTCTGCGTGTCTGTCTGTCTATCTGTATGTATATCTACTTGTCTGCCAGTATTTCTGTCTGTATGTATGTCTGCCTGCCTGAATGTCTGTCAGTATGTATGCCTGTATGTATATATGCACGCATGCATGCATGTATGTATGTAAGTACGGCTGTCTGTCTGAATGTCTACCTGCTCTTCTCCCACGCCTGTACGTATCTATGTATGTATGTATGTCGTATGTCTAAATGTCTGTCTTCTCGTCTTCCATGCCTGTCTGTATGTATGTATGTATGTATGTATGCATGTATGTATGTATGCATGTACGTCTGTCTGCCTGTCTGTCTTCTGTCTGATGCCTGTCTTCTGTCTGAATGTCTGTATAAATATCTGTTTGTGTGTCTGCCTGTTTGTATGTCTGTCTGCATGTATGTCTGGCTGCCTTCATGCCTGTCTGTTTGACCGTCTGTCGTCTGTATTTTGTATATAATTAAATTTTTCTCATGGTTCTTCACATGCTGCAAATTTATGCTAAGATGCATTAGCTTTACGTGTATTTTCTTTTATTATTTCTCTCTGAATTTTTCAAGTTTCATCTGCTTATAAAAATATGGTCTTAAATTCCTATTGTCTAACAATCAGAATAAACTCGGGTACTGTCAAGCGCGAAGCGCAAGTGACATGGTGAGAATGTGAATCCTAAACCCAAAGGAGTCTTGAGAAAGTAATGACACCTTCAATTTATGTTTGATCATGAAATTATCTAGTGGAGTAACCAGGATTCTTATCTCATATTAGACTTACTTGTAAAATCTAGAAAAGCTATGCCAGTAAACAGCAGAATGAGGATTTTCATTTTTCCTATAGAGCAAACAATATCGAGAACAGCAAACTAAATTTCAAAGATTTCACTTCGCAATTCGATTGATCAGTTGAGGATTTTGAGCAGAGTATACGAAGGAACTTTCCTGGCCGATAACAAAGCTTATTACATATTTTAAAACGATGTGGTGGAGGAGAGAATAGTGTACACATAATTGAAAACCTAATAAAGTCCACGTCATCTAATCACATAAATTTCCGTGTCAGAAAAGGCTGTAGATCTTATTCAAGATACGCGATTGCTTGGTGGTTCTAGAAATCCTGCAAAATATTCCTCAACAACACGAGAAAATGGTGGAGATATGGATGTTTCAGAATTTAGACAACTTTTTTCAAAGAATGTAAAATTTTTGGTTCTACTCAAACGATTTTACTTTTGATTGTCTTGATTGTTTGATTTCTCGAGATACTTTATAAAATTGAGAAGTACAGGAGGAATATCAATTTTTTTGGAAATCGGGTGAAAAAAATAAAAATAAAGAATATAAATAAAAAACATCATTGAGAGTTGATTCCAGCAAGAAAACCGGATTTTCTAGTTTGAAAGATAATGTTATAACTTTACTTCAAAACTTACACTAAAAACTTGATAAAATCATTCAGGGGCGGGTTTTTGAGAGAACTCAAAAAGTTTTTGGATTTGATATATCTCGGAAATGGTATTTTTTGGGAAAATTGGTAAGGACAAAAAATGTCAAAGACAATGTTTTCTACAACTTTTTTAATTTGGTCGACATGCTGCGATGAAAAGTGCAAATAATAGATGGCGCTTAAGTACCAAAAAAAGTGTTTTCTCGCTTTTTGGCAGAAAAACAATTTTTTTATCGCAAAACTGTCAATGAGAAAATTGTTCGTCTTAAAAAGCTACAAAATTCATATACAAATTTTTCTTTCCCGACTTACCATTCACGAGTTATAGCGTGACAAACCTGTCACCGTAGATTTCCCGTTGTTTCCGACGCGGGCGACGTTAGTGTAGGTACATAATAAATCATTCTTACAGGCTGAATAAATAATTTTTTCTGAGGAGGACTTTAAAATTATTCCTAATAAGGATAATTTGTTATTAACGATAAGTCGGAAAAGAAACAATTTAATTTGAATTTGGTAGGTTTTCTCAAAAAGCGAGAAAACACTTCTTTTGGTACTATAGACCCATCTATCAATTGCACTTTTCATCGCAGCATGTCGACTAAATTAAAAAAGTTGGAGAAAATATTGTCTTTAACATTTTTCGTCCTTACGAATTTTCCCAAAAACCTACCATTTCCAAGATATTTCAAATCCATAAACTTTTCGAGTTTTCTCAAAAACCCGCCCCTGAACAAACCCGCATTTTTCAGGTTAAGCTTTTTGAGTGCTCTTCTAGTGATTTCCGAAAAAAAATGTTTTATGGAATTTTTTTCCAAAAACGGTCTTTTTATCGCGACAGATTGACTGTACCACAGGTCTGGCGGGAAACTTTTCTAGATAGTTATTTACTGGTTTTAGACATTCCTTGAGGAATCTGAAAATCTGATGAAGAAAGTTATGCTCCAGAAGCCGAAAATTGTTGTTGTTGGCATTTTGTTCATAAAATTAAAAACGCTTCAAAATAAGTTTTTTAGAAATAGGATCAAAACGTTGTACCAGTGGCAAACTTACTTCAATATTTACTCTCCTGACAAAAAAGAAATTGCGTTTTTTGGGCAATGCGTTTTTCATTTTTATTACTTCCAAAATATTTTGAGAAAAAGATGGTGTTATCCTCCATTTCAAAATGTATCTCAGAACCCACAAGGATTATGCACTCCTTATTTACCAAGATACCAATGGGTAGTTGTTTATTGATGTTTCGCAGCGCTGGGCACAAACCCTTTCGGTTCTGTTCCACTGCTAAGAAAAATATGGTTAAGCAAGGGTCAGGAGGGGTGCGATCAGAGACGAGTTGAGAAGAAGTAAGTGGGTAAAATATAGGAAAATTAGTTGCAGGAAAATAAGGGTTGAGGCAAGGAATATGCAGGGAATGTGAAAGAAAGTCGAGGGTAATTTTGGGAGTACGGAAAATGAGGAGATAGGTAAGGGCAGGTAGGATAGTGGGAAAATGATAATTTATTAGGGCAAGTTGGGAATAAATTTCATTTGTTATTCAAATTCTACAAGTGATCTGATAGGATAGGATAGGATATAATATAATAGGGATGGATAGGATAGGATTGGGGATGAGAGAGAGTGCCATAAAGAGGGAAAGAGGGAAATTTGAACAAATTCATAACCGACTTGGTAGGCTACAAAAGCCCCTTTTATAGGCACCTGTCGCCTACTTCCACTAAGTTTCACAACTCTGAACCGAAGAGAATTTCTCAAAATTTATTCCATATCCACTCTGGAGTTTATTCAAAGGTAAATATCTATAAAAATCAAAGTGCAAAGACCCTTCAAATTCTATTCATGCGAAGCATTTTCTTCGAAAGGTCAATATTTTCCTTTGAAGCTTCTTGTAACCTCAAGGCATCGCGACGAAAGACTGAGCGATTCATCTCGATTCCACTTTGGTAAAGCTAATGGGGCAACAAAGACGAATAAGCGAGAGTTTCCCACGTTGGAAATCAGATAAAAGTTTTTAAAATTCTGATGGCACTATTCTTGTTATTTTATTCAATCGGAAATCCGGAGATCAATCCACTGGTAAGTGATTCAACGTCAAGTCACGGAGAAACGCCAATGGAGCGGGATTAATAGAAGCCCTTGTATATCAAGCCATTAGATAACTGAGATTGTCGGGATCGCGAGTAACTCGCATTTCAGTTCTTATCCCGAAGCGAAAATGTGGTTGCACTTCAGTGCTGTGAAAAAACCGTTTTCAAGGGAATTTAGGTGCACTTGTCATACATTTAGCTTCCAAGATAACTTGAAGAGAATTTTGATAGATCTTAATGGGACTATCACTTATGGAGTTGAATGGAATACAATAGCATTCTCGCAAATATGAAGGGATTCAGTGGAACTAAATGGGTCGGTTGGTCGTGGGAGCTAAGGCGTGAGCTTTAAACCCACTTCTTCTAGTTGCGGGTTCGATTCCCGCCTCGTACTCTGGAGAGGTCGTGTATAGGAGAAGTTATTGAATATAGAGGAGAAGTGTTATGTTAGGACTCATAAACCCGCAAAAGAAAGAGAGTATAAATAAATATTCCAATAAGAGTGGCCAGTTGATCGTAGGGGCTAAGGCATGCGCTTTGGACCCACGCCGGCTGGTTGTGGGTTCGATTCCCGCCTTGCACTCTGGAAGAGCTTCGGCGGCCCACGCGATAAACACTTGTCTAGCAAGGGAGTGTTCATCACCGGAAAGTCGTGGTGCCGGTACCTTTTGAGAAAAAGGTTACTCTAAGTACATGGAGCTGGCGTTCTTGGTGGTTCGGAACCCACCTCAAGCTGTAGGTTCCCCTTACTCACTACCAAGGTAGTTGTGGGGTGTGTGACGGAATGGTGGAGAGGTTGAAGAAAAATGTAAACCCTCAGGTTACACATTGAATCAATCAATCATTCAATCATTCAAATGAATATTCTAATCGCCATAATCGTATCCAGCATCGAAATTTGATACGCATAACACGTCTTCTTCCATAGTGGCATATCTCCTGCGAAACAAATTTTAGGTCTTCTTACATAGTACCAAGAGTGCAAATCTGCAGGTCGTCTTCATAAAAGGAAGCCTCTCAGCGGAATATCTCGTTCAAAGAAAATTGCGAGTCTTTCTTTATAGAGCCAGAAGGGCGCTAAGTTCCATGAACCCAATCGTTACATCTGCGGATTATGTTCCGAGACGCAAGCCTCTCAGCAGCATATCTTGCCTAAAGAAAATTGTAAGTCTCTCCCTATAGTGTCGAAAATGCGCCAAGACTCCTGAACACACTTGCAACATCTGCGAGTTGTCTTTTCAGAGGGGAGTCTTCCTGTGGCATCTCTTCTTTAAGGACAATGTCAAGTCTTCCTCTATAGTTCCAAAAGTGCGCTAAGACTCCTGGACCTAATTGCAAAATTCTGCGGCGTGTCTTCCTAGACGCAAGCCTCTCAGCAGCATATCTCGTCTAAAGAAAATTGCAAGTCTTTCTCTATAGGGCCAAAAGGGCGCTAAGTCTCTTGAACCCAATCGTTACATCTGCGGATTATCTTTCGAGACGCAAGCCTCTTAGCAGCATATCTTGCCCAAAGAAAATTGTAAGTCTCTCTCTATAGTGTCAAAAATGCGCCAAGACTCCTGAACACAATTGCAACATCTGCAAGTTGTCTTTTCAGAGGGGAGTCTTCCTGCGGCATCTCTTCTTCAAGGACAATGTCAAGTCTTCCTCTATAGTGCCAAAAGTGCGCTCAGACTCCTGATCCTAATTGCGAAATTCTGTGGCGTGTCTTCCTAGACGCAAGCCTCTCAGCAGCATATCTCGTCCAAAGAAAATTGCAAGTCTTTCTCTATAGAGCCAAAAGGGCGCTAAGTCTCATGAACCCAATCGTTACATCTGCGGATTATCTTTCGAGACGCAAGCCTCTCAGCAGCATATCTTGCCTAAAGAAAATTGTAAGTCTCTCTCTATAGTGTCAAAAATGCGCCAAGACTCCTGAATACAATTGCAACATCTGCGAGTTGTCTTTTCAGAGGGGAGTCTTCCTGTGGCATCTCTTCTTCAAGGACAATGTCAAGTCTTCCTCTATAGTGCCAAAAGTGCGCTAAGACTCCTGAACCTAATTGCAACATTCTGCGGCGTGTCTTCCTAGACGCAAGCCTCTCAGCAGCATATCTCGTCCAAAGAAAATTGCAAGTCTTTCTCTATAGGGCCAAAAGGGCGCTAAGTCTCATGAACCCAATCGTTACATCTGCGGATTATGTTTCTAGACGCAAGCCTCTCTGCAGCATTCCTCGTCCAAGAAAATTTTTAAATCTTGCTCCACAGTGTAAAAAGTGCAGCAAGTCTGCTGAATCAAATCGCAACACCTGCGTGTTGTCCTCATAGCGGGGAGCCTTTTTGCGGCATTTCTCCTTCAAGAAGAATAGCCAGTCTTTCTCTATAAACCATAGGGTGCAAATGTCTCTCGAATCTGACTGCATCATCTGCGGCTAATGCCCCCAGACGTAATCCTTCCAGCGATATATATCACCTTATAAAAAAGGAGTGTTCCTCGAGAACCGCAGGGAGACTACTTGGGTTGTGGTCACTTGCCGCAATTTTTTCACTTTGGAGGAAGACCAATTTTTTCTTGAAGGAAGAGGTGCCGCAGAAAGGCTTGCGTCTGGAGAAACGAGTTGCATGTGTGATACTTAGGTTTGAATTAAGAAAAATACATTTAGTTGCAATTGCCTATTTTCACCTATTTTCACCTAGCGTTCCAAGTGTGACAAAATATTTCTTCCCACGTATTTTATGTTCCATGTCATGGTATCACATAGTAATAAATTAATTTTCAGATATTGTTAAGCCCGGGTGGATGTAGTTAGTGATCGGATGGGTGACTCCTCGGGATACTCATTCAGTCGTGTTTTTACAGTGTTTTACTACTATCGAGTGGGAGTTTTGATGCCAAAGATCAATTTGGGGAATTGATGTTATCAATATCTTCATGTAAACGCGTTAGTCTATAACCAGCTGCACTTTGCAGTTTTGGATTTCTGCAGTTTCCTACTCCCCTGAAGAAATTTTTAGGCGAAGTCGAGCGCTGATACTCCAATACAGGAAATTGTTTTGATCTACCACTTTTATGCTTAGTGGAACAGGGTGGACGAAATAGAAGCACGAAATGGGAGCAGCGCGTCGCGTCGCATCCACGGGTTCGAGGGATCAGATCCGGGAAATGTTAGGACACAATTTTTTTTCTTTATCTACTCAGTTCCTTTTCTTCTCTCTCACAATTTTCTTTTGTTTGTTATCTCCTAAAGATGCATTGCAGGCTGTCTTTAATCGCTCACTTCGGCGCCCACTTGAAAAAGTGTACGTACAGAAGAATGTGCAAAAGTACGTATAAATGATCGTACAAGAGTACGTGCAAAATGACGTAACAAAGATCATAAAAAAAGAAGTACAAAAGGACGTACCAAAAGACGTAGCGAATTGGGATACAAATCGGCGTACTTTTGTACGTGCTTTGGTACGTACTTTTGCATGTCTTTTTGTACGTACTTTTGTACGTCGTTTCTAACGTTGTTTTCTACTTTGAGAGAAGCGCCTAAAGGTATTTTTTCAGGTAAACGTATTGAAAATGTAAGTTATGAACATAATAATGTTCTATATGTTATTTATATTGGTCGTCGCTGAAAAAAAAACTCCGGATCGTATAGGTTCAATGTTTCATATTTTCAAAATGAAAAATAAGTACAGTAATACACAAAAATAATTAAAAATTAAGAAAAATACAAGTTAGAGAGCCAACGGGCTTAGCCCGTATGTGTTTAAGTCGTTAGAAACGACGTACAAAAGTACGTACCAAAAGACTCACAAAAGTACGTACCGAAGCACGAACAAAAGTACGCCATTTTATATCCCAATTTGGTACGTCATTTGGTACGTCCTTTTTTACTTCATTTTTTACGAACTTTGTTACGTCATTTTGCACGTACCCTTGTACGTACTTTTGTACGTACACTTTTTCAAGTGGGCGAGAAAAGTCCACCTTTTTCTCTCGACGCTTTAGTCCCTTTTGGATTCGATTCAATTGAGAGTCCTTCAACTCCATCGTGTGGCAAAAAAATAATCAATATTGGTCCCAGTGTTCTGCTTGGAGACCATAAAAATGTGTTGCAAAATTAGGGGATATGATTTGGGGTATATATAGTAGAAGGAGAGATCTTAATTTCTTTGTATTTTTGGGTTATGTTATACAGTGAGAACAAAAGCAATTTCTTTGATTAGAAAGCTTTAATACTTTTCTATTCCCTTATTTATTAAGGTTTATTTATTGAGGTTAGAGACTTGCGCAAATAGACTTGCCACATGTGACTCGATATGAACCCCTAAAAATATGTTTCTGGGAGATTGATAGCCAAGGCCTTTCAGATCAAGAATGTCAGAACTGTGGCTTATCTCTTCTATTTTAACAAAAGTTGAAGGAATTGTAGTCATGCGTGTGTGATATCTTGTGCCGAAAAATTTTTTGACAATTTTTTCAAAATTTTGAGAGTTGCACCTTTTTTTATTTGAGATTAACTTCTTTCTGGATTGTAACATTTACGACATTTTGTTTCGAATTATAATGGAACTTTTAAGAACGCAGTCGAAAAATTCCAATCTTTATCATATCTTCCATTTTCAAGAAACTTGATGGAAATTTATCTGGCTCGCGAGTCATGCATATTCAAGGAGCAGCAGTTTGATCCAATGCTTGTGCCGTCGCACAGCGGCCGTTGTGCAGACAGAAAACTGGATTTGTTTTTTTTTCTTATAAGAATCAATATGCAGTCACAATTTTCATTCTTAACAGAATCATTTTTAACTCGCAGAAAACGATTGTATAGATATACAAATCCCTCCAAATCAATGCATGCGCACGAATGGAACATTCTGAACATTTCACCTAGCACTCACTGAAAAACCGATATGGTCTTCAGCAGTATATTCTAGCACGGCGCCCTAGATTTTTTGGTCGCACGCCCTATAATTTGATTTCCGCGGCGCACAATATCGGTATGGGCAGGAGACCTAAACCAAGCTTAGCTGGTGACAAGTAACGAAATTTAAGAGGTTAAACTCTCTTGACAATTTGAGCAAGTGCATGTAATTTGCTAGGTTTACCTTCAAATACTTACTGAAATTCTTCCAGTAACCAATGTTTCAATTTTCTTTTCAACCAATCATCCATATTCCAAAGAACACAAAAAAATTAGGAGATTGTAAACAGCCACCTTACCTGTCGCGGGAAAGAGAAAAGGCAGCATCCCGATACCGTTACAGCTAAAAAAGGTTTAGCTGGGACAGCCATATCGGTTTTTCAGTGTTCGGAAAGTAATATTTATTATTATAAATAAATATTATTAACAAAAACTCAATGAAAATAAAAATAGTTTTTGATACAATTCATTGATTGCAACTAATCAAAATCAAGATTACGCATTGCAGCAATTCAAGTGGAAAATATAATTCACTCCAATCCGAAATCCTAGGGAGTGAAAAGTGACGTCAGAGATAAATAATCATCACACTTACATTTCTATTACTCCTTTCACATCTTTTACACCTCTCACTATCCTCCTTTTACTTGTTACTTCCACCTATCTTTCCCTACCATCCTTTCACTTCCTAACCTCATCCTCACACCTCCATATTTCCCCCACCCAGCTCACCACGCCTTTACACTTGCCATCCCCTTTACACCCCTCACTACCCTCTCATGACTTTCCGTCCCTACCTATCTTCCTCTACCATCCATTCACTTCCTCACTCTATCCTGACACTTTTTCACTCACCCGAACTAGCCCACCACACCAAGCCACTTTCCACCCCTTCCACACCTCTTCCTTCCCTTCCATTACTTGTCCTTCCTACCTATCTTCCCTTACGATTCATCAACTTCCTAACATCATCTTCAAAAGCTCCACTCCCATAACCCAGCCCATCACACCCACACTTCTATTATTCCTTTCACACCTTTCACTATCCTCCCGTTATTTTTTACTTCCACCTAATTTTCCCTACTATCCTTTCACTTTCTAACCTCATCTTCGTACCCCTCTATTCCCTTAACCCAGCTCACCATGCCTTTACACTTGCCTTCCCTTACACAACCGTCACTACCCTCTCATGACTTTCTACCCCTACCTATCTTCCTCTACCATCCATTCACTTCCTCACTCCATCCTGACACTTCTTCACTCACCCGAACTAGCTCACTACACAAACACACTTTCCGACCCTTAAAGCATCCCTTACTATCCTTACATCACTTGTTACTCCCAACTATCTTCCCCTACCATTTATCCACTCCCTTACTCAATCTTCAAATGCTTTACTTCCATAACCTAACCCATCCCACCCGCATTTCTATTACTTCTTTCACACCTCTCACTATTCTCCCGTTACTTGTTACTCCTAACTATCTTTCTCTACTACCCATTCACTTCTTCATTTCATTCTCACACCTCCCCTCTCTCTCAACCCAGCTCACATTACATATACTTCCCACCCCTTCTACAACCCACACTTCACTCTCATCACTTGCTAATCCCTACTTCCTCTTTTCTCTTCATAAACCAATACCTACCAACCCAACCCTCCCTCTCCCCTCACTGCCCCTTACCCTGACACCCGCCCACTGCTCTCGCCTCCATACCTTTCTGACTATAACTATTAGGGTTTCGCCCATTTCTACACAAATCCTAAAAATGCTGCAATCCGATTTGAATTCTTTGCGTTATATTAATTTAGCCACAACCCCGAAATTTTTTCCAATCTCCTAAAGGTCCAATCCAGACTTGATAAATTATATTTCCCATCTCTAGTGATGTTGAAATTCTTATGTGAAAACTTGGAAGATTACATTAATTAGGAAAAAAACTTTTAACGAAAATAAGTTCTCGGACAATTCAGTGAAGATTGGCTTGGCTGAGGAAAAGGAATCGAGGGGGAGAGAGAGGATAAGTCGAGGTGTCGAGCTGGTAGGTTGGTAAGCGTGGAGGTTGGTGGAAATAAGAAATGTCATTAAAGTTTCTCTTCGACCTATGTGTCGATTCTCTTTTTCCATTCCCGTCTCCTCTCCTTGCGAGTTCCCACTTCTTACTCTGGAGACCCTTCGCAGCTCGTTCTCAGTCCACCGCCATCGTTTTCTCACCCCCGTTACTCGATCTCTTTCCATTTTGATTATTCTTCATTCTTACCATCCCCATACCACAATTCTCACCCTCTTAGCCTACTAGATAGCTACCAGCACTCTGCATTGATGATGGACGGTCTTGGACAAGGAAAAAAAGGTTGGAATAGCAGTTCCAAGGACTTTTTTCTACTTCTGCGTTTTCTTTTGATGTTTTTTTCATCCTTCTCTTCTTTTTGCTCTTTTCCCTCATTTTATTTTCTTACTTTCTTCCTATAAGACTTGCTAATTAGGACACCCGATTGGTTATTCCAAATGTTTCCAACAAGTACCATAGTTGACATTGATAGAAGATTTCAAGACTTTTTTCCACGAAAATATTTGTTCTCTGTTCTGGGTAATTCTAATTTTCAGAATTCATTTGAAAAAACATATTCTCCAGCTTTACAGATTTTATTTTTCTACTCCATGCTTATCTTTTTTTAGGTTTTTACAAATCTTTAATTTTTCTTTCCACAAGAGATGGTCAGGCATCAATTCAACTCAAATCCTTTACAAAAATTTGTTTACATTTTTGTTTACTCCTCTCGAATTAATTAGGATCACTTCTAATTCTATGGAATCCTTCGCAATTCCTTAGGACAGTGGAAAATCTCTTTCGTTCATAAAATGATTTATAATACTTCCAGTTTCTTTGTGTCACCTCTCCAGAGAATTTTTTCCTTCGCTAACATTGGTTACAATTGTTCAAACAGACAGGCGACATCTAATCGATATTCGATCACGAACCCAGACATCTTCAACGGCTTTCAAGTTCCCAAACTTAGAAATGTCCTAAAAGCCCGTACGATAAATCCGGAAGTCAAAGCTTTTGAGGTCAGCTGGTCAGTATGCAAGGCTCATCAGAGAAACTATTAGTTTGCTGCAGAGAGCAAACATCAGAATTCTGGACAGGGACCAATGCAAATAGATAGATTTTCGAAAGTTCCAAACTTCAAGTAAAGTTTAGGTCAGCCTGAGACTCGATAGAGTTCATGCCACTGATCGTGTTTACAAACACTTAATCCCGTACTTTTGTGACAATCTTGCAAAGTTGCTGACACTTGTATATGAGGAAATCATAGCAATAATTTAATTTTAATTTACGAAAATGGTTTTTTAAATCAGCTTCAATAAAAATGCGAGTTTTTGCCACAGTGATGCAGGGGAAGAAGGGACTTAAGCATGTTGGGAACTTTGCCGTGGGTGGCGCCACCTAGCAGCATTTCTACGATGCTTTTTGTCAGTATCAAAAAGACGGCCTCTCTTCTATTTACGGGCTTGATAATCTTTATATAACCTCTCATCTATTTCTTTTTAAACATTACAACTATCTCAGGATGGAGGAAGACCTACAACTTAAGGTGGGTTATATGTAGGTATAAAGGTATAAGGGTAGGTATAAGGGTATATATGTAGATGTTGAGTTTTTGATCAGAGAGTAATCAATCACGTAAATGTTATTTTTCGATCTACTGATCTATGTTCATTTTAAAACTGTTTACCCAACTGTTCATTCTAATGAACTGTCGAGATCTTTCACTAACTTATTCAAAGAATTCATCATCAAAGTGGTCTTTACATACCAAAAAGTTATGTTCAGATGTTTCTCTAATAATAAAGATGCTACACCTTTTGACCTTAAAACGCATGTTATCTACTGTATTCCTTGCGAATGTGGTATGGTTTATATAGGACAAACAAAAAGGTACTTAAAAACTAGAATCGAAATGCATATAAATGATTGCAAGAAAGATGCAAGAGGTACTGCATTGGTTCTTCTTTCGCACGATCGTGATCATAGGTTTTTATTTCCAATAACTAAGATTTTAAGCCACGAAAATCACTATAGAAAAAGAAATTTTAATGAGATGTTTTTTATTGTCAAGAATACCAACTCTGTAATAAGAGATCTGATGTGGAATGTCTTAGCAAAATATACCATATCTACTAATTTATGATTAATAGTATAATTTTTTCAAAATTGGCACCGATGCCACCATCTTGTTTTTATCGATTCATTTTCTTTTATCTTCGTTTATCAACGTATCATCTTCGACTGTCTTCGATTATCTTCGTATAATGATTGGTTGTACTAGCAAGCTATTTTATAAACTCAATTGAAGTCACTAGCGTCTATTCCTCTGAAAAGTGTTTAACATGGTACGTTGGCCCGCCAAAATATTGTATTTACGGTATTACGTCTGGACATTGGGGATATTGTTTCACTTCTCATTTTTAAACTAACTCATTAATTTGGTCATATTCCTTATGTGGTTCTCTGTAACCCTGCATTGTTATCGTCACTTCGGTAAGTCTATAGGTTATGTTCTATATTAACCAATATTTTATATTTCCTATAAAACTTTTAAATTCATAAGAAACTTTGCTCTGTTACTGCTGATAAATGAAGGAGGAATTGTGTTTTTGTTACACCTGAAAAGGCTCCACGTCGTGGTACGAAAGCTCGTTTTTTAAAATAAACATAGATCAGTAGATCGAAACATAACATCTACGTAACTCTAAAGGTATACCTGACCTGACTTACGACTGTCCGCCAGGGATGGGTAAGTATAAAACGTCACGTATATTATATTGTTTTCTGCATGTATACTATTACGTATATTACGTGTTTAGTTTCCTACAAACTTATTCTACATTTGGTCCTGTGACCCGATTAAAATTGACGTGACGTAAAATTAAGCAATTAATTTGATCATTCATCATTGTCAACACTTTCTCAAACAAATTAGGTTTAAAATGTCATAATATACGTATTTACTAGACTTTTTTATCTAGAGCGTTTCCAAACATGTCGAATATACGAAATGGGAACATAAAAGTACGACCGTCGACCGATCACATGGTATCCAGACCTATAAGAAATGGTTCCTTGTTTCTCAGACTCTCGACGTTGGTAATTCTTTTGTCAACTATATCGTTGCTGTTTGTGAAGTGTCCAGTAATTCCCCTTCTATAAAAACAAAAAAATTGAACGAGGGGTTAGGCCAATGCATAATTCTTGGGCTAATTTGTCGTTCATTTCAAAAAAAGGAGATTAATGAAACGTTGCCTTATCCTATGCAATATTTTTTGCACTTTCCGAAGAAGTTAACACTTGGCGACTTTTTGTTTTCTGATTTCTGGAACTCAAAATGAATTCTGTATGATGGCGGCCCCCCTTAAAATTGTTCAAATTCCTTTCAACATTTTTACTCTGAAACTTGATAATGCACTCCTGAAATTAGGATTTATTGGTAGTAGAATTCACTTTCGGATTTGTGATCACAAATTCAACATTTTTTATGAGGACGCGAAGGTTAATAAAAAACTGTTGTAGAATATTTATGCACCTTCAAAAAATTGAAAGTGCGGACTTCCATTTTTAGAATCGAATAAGGTGGTGCATTCTAAATCTCTTGGATCCTTCCAATCGGATTCAGGTTTACGTCTCTGCATGGTAAATTTGTTTTCCTTTTTTTCCGCTAGTCCATTTTGCTCGTGAAATAGTTTTCCTCGAGCTTCAGCACGTTGTCACCGGAATGAAAGGATAGGCGAGTTACAAAAAATCGGATTGTCCGGTTTGTTGGACTGGCAACGCTGACTCCGCACACTCAACCAGTGATGCATCAGCGGCTTACCGTCCTCTCAAACGTAAAACACTATTTCTCCACCGTTTCATCCTACTCTGACCCTGGTCTATCAACTTATTTGTACACAACGACTTTTCCAAAGAACTTTGACTAGAAATCAGTTTCGAGAGAGGAAAAAAAAGAAGAAAATTGCAAGAAGAACTATGGGGACGTTGAACTGACAAAATCAATTTAATTCAGCCACTAGTGAAAGATTCAACGTTTCGTATTTTCCGCTATGCCTTTCATATACAGCACTTGTGGAAAATTAATATTCAAACGGATACCGTTAAATTCAGGACGATAAATATGGAACGCCAAATCAATATTTTTCTTCTTCTCGCTACTCTGAGCCTATGAATATTGATATAAATTATCATAAATGAATACCTTATTGCCGAATTGTTAGCTGAGTTGAATAGAGTTGTTGCACGGCTTTTACTTCCGGTTTTGTTACGATTCGATTGATTCACCATACGAATAAAAAAAAATGTTTATTCTGATTTTGAATATCCTGCTTCATCAATAATGATAGACAGGCCAGTTTAGATTCGAACTACAATTCTTAGCTTTTCAAGTGGAGGAGAATGTATCCCTCCCCCCTCCCACTAGATACCCCACTCGAAAGGTTCCTTCAGATGATCCACTGAGCGACTGAAGATGAGTGGAAGGAAAGTAGGTATAAGGAAAGGGGCTAGGGAGAAATTAGGAGAGAGGGTAGGGAATATTGTGTGAATTATATTAGTGCGTGGAGAAGGCACATTCAAAAGAAGTTAGGGCCAGGTGTGTAAGGGGGGGAGATAAGGGTTGTGGCAAAGAGGGCCTTAGTTTTAATGAGTATGCAAAGTAAGAGAGAAAGGATATACGATTTGCGAAGGGTCGAAGGGGGATGAAATGATAAGGTTACGATGTTTGTGGGAGGAGGGTGTTTGGATCGATGGTGATAGAGAGATGAGTAGGTTTCGTTGCAAAATCCCTTTCATCCCACAAACTTAGACATGACGGATGCATCTTATTCTATACAAATCCGAAAAATGTTCCTCGACTAATTTTCTGTACTTATCCAACCCCGCATTTTATATTTCAATATTATTTATTCGAAGCATCAGTTTGGGTATTTTTGTCACCGTAAGTCGATAGAAATTCGTCGGGGCTGAAAGCAGTGAGAGATAAAGCGGCAGTATGATAGTGGCGTTCAGAAAATCTTCTATTCCATTACGTTCAGTTACGTGTCAGGCGTCAAATAAAAGATAAACAAAAATTGGAGGCGCAGAAACGGGAAAAAGAAGCTGAAGAGGAGAGCTTCAATACAGTCGACGGTAAACGTTCCCTGGCACGTGCCAATTTTTATACACAATATTCGGTGACGCGTTTTCCTTTCTTGGAGATTCTTCTTTTCACAAAATCTCCGACGCTAGGTGTTCATCGAAAACAAAGCAAATATATTTAACTTCACATAATATTTTTTTTCTGATTCTGGAGGAAAATCCATATTTCTAATATTTTCCTCTGGCTCAAATCCGCGTCTTCGGCTCAGTAATGATCATTGTGA
Source organism: Neuroterus valhalla (assembly GCA_011762715.2). NCBI lineage: Eukaryota > Metazoa > Arthropoda > Insecta > Hymenoptera > Cynipidae > Neuroterus > Neuroterus valhalla. The sequence continues at coordinate 33,355 of WSXT02151777.1, forward strand.
ATATCAACGAGACTAAAAGGAGTACAGATACTTATTGACAACGCCATACATATTCATGCCAATAGTGTTCCGATGCTACACTCCTCGACTGTGTTAATGATCTGTGCTAAGCAATCTGTTTCTGGTTCATTTAACCATATGCAACGGGACTATGAGGAAAGATTCTAATTCACCCTTATAGCTTTTAAAACCAAATGACCCAATCAAAAGCCAAATGACAATCTTACAAGATAAAATCCCTCATGACAACACTTTATTTGACATTGATAACACAGTTTAATACCATAAGCCGAACAGTCACTATCCTCACTGATTTAAGGATTTGCCCTACTTCAGAGTCATTCATGTCCTGGGCAAATCTCCCATTACCCTTACATGCAAGGCGTTCCTACAAATTAGAAGATATGGAAGGGTGTTTTTTCGGATTGTACTTCACAAGCTCTAGGACCGTTTAATAATAATTGCTGCCGCTAAGCTTCAATAAATGAGTTCACTTTATTTTCTTTTCAACAATCAGAAGTGGAGCAGTTTTGTCCCATCTGCCTTCCATTCGCTTCATTAAAAAGAGAAATTATGAATTCTTTATACCCCACTCCTGACTTGCGGTCGTTAACAAAGTCTCGTCCTCTATAGCGAGTTTTAACAAATCTAATTTTATGGTAGCATTCTGAAAACCGTTGCCCCGAGGTCGCACCGTTTTACAGGTTATCAATATATTTCAAAGCATTGATAAAGAAGGTGGTATTCAGCCCTGTGGGTGTCGGTTTGGTACCGAGACACAAAGACGCCCGCGTGGTGTGGGGGTGAGTGGAGGCGGCCTCAAGAAGATTCTAATGATGGTGGCGCACCCCGCGGCGAATGTCTGCTCGATAGCGGAGAAGTCTGCTACATACCTTATTTCTTATACCTATTCGCATTCTCCTTCGCTGCATCCTGAGCCACTGCAAACTACCCTCCCCCACTGCTCGAACATTGCACTCGCGTGAATCGAAGCAAGGAAGCCGCATGAAAAGAACGAGACAGTTTCCTGAGCCATTATCATTTTAGTTGCTTATTTTTTCCGCCTCGCACACCTTGCACTCCTACTTTGCCCTTAACGCTCCTCTTCCCCCCTATTTAAGAAAAGCAAGCAGCCAAGCGATTCGCCTTGTTATCTGCAGCTGCCGTTCTTAAATAATGCGAACTGCAATCTGGATGGTGAGGGGCTCTTCCGGACTGATGCTTCTCTCTGCAATCTTTTTTTATTCACAATCCCCTGCCTGGACTGTTGAGCCTGATTCTGGAATTGTCTCTAGGGAACCGTTGGTCTATTATTTGTAGAGTGACTTTACTCGGTACTGAAAATCTCTCAACAATGGCAAATTCTTAACCTAGAGAGGATTCGAAGGGAAATTTGAAAGGAGTAGATGTCAATCGACATGGGTCGGACACTCACTTAAATGATTCTACTCCGAAAGATACAGTGCAATACTTTAGAGAATGGAGGTGTTGATATTGTCATTCCAATACCATCTCAGTTTAGATTGAAATTGCGAAAAAGCAACCGACAGACACAAAGCGTTCAAGATTACTTGATCTGTCCTCTAAGATCGGAAAGACAAGATAAGCTAGCTTTAAGGATGACTGCTAAATTAAAGAGAACGGATTACCCACCCTTGTGGAAGTGCCGGATAAGAATTCATTCTGCGCCAATCTGAATCATTCCGTAATCTTCATCCGATCAAATCCTTATCCATCTGAACCAGAAGTAAGAAGGGGATGGTAAGAATACCTATTTAATCACCAATTACCGAGTCGGAGTTTTTTGGATGAAATTTTCTGCTTTGGGAGGGATGCGCTCGTTAGCCGCATACAGATAGATCTTCATCGATTGGACCGAACAACGTAAATAAATTATGTCCAAATAATAGAATAACACGATTCGTCCATATTTGATGCAACTTCATAGTTCAAGTTATCATGACCATACCAGTTCATACCACATCAATAATCCTAACGTTTGTGCTATCTAGAAATAGGAAAACTAGGCTTACAACCGATAGAATGGATCGTAAGTAGTTGATATTTAATATTCAGGTGCTATTTGATTCGTCGGGTTCGTAAGACTACGTGGTCTGCATTGTTTTCGACTGCAACGTCTCACTCGGGGCGCATTCTCTGTAGGGAGTAAACAGGAAGGTAGGGTGGGATGGAATGGAGGAATGGGAATTCGCTGCGGCGCCAAAGGAATATTATCGTATGGCGTGCGGCTGGCACCTCCTTGCAAAGTCCCCGTTACCGACATACATTATACTAATTCCAGGTCATGTAACACCCACTTTGCTAAGACATTAGTATAAACCAACCTCGCTCGCCACGGATACTAAATCTTGCACGTACCCTACGTGCCATCTTGCCTTCCCGCTCCACGAGCTTTGTGGTCTGACTACCCTTACCTTTGCCTATAGCTAATCTTGCAGCGGCTGCCAACCGAAGCGGTTTTGTGGCCTAATCTTATCTTCGACAGAGTCCAAGGTTTCTCTTTGTGGCCCTTTTCCTTACGTTCCAAGAATCCTGACCCTGCGATTTGTAGGAGCCAAACGTGCTCAGGAATAGGAAATTCAGGGTATTGAATAACGACGTCAGCATTACTGGTATTAGAACCAATTGGGCTGGTTATTCTAGTAAAGGCTTGTCAATTCACCCTAATTCGTGGTAAAGGTAAAAAAAATCAATGGAATGTGCATGCCTCAAGAATCGAACCAGCGATCCTGAAGGTATAAGTTTAGGAAGTGACCACCGGGCCTGAGCTACGGACCTCTTTGATAGATCATTACAACGGATGCTTCATGGCTATCGCGTTGGCTGCATCTTACGAATTCGACTAGATGGTCGCTGACAAATTTAGGGTATTCGGAACTCCATCTGAAAACAGTGAAATCAAATGAAGTTGGCTGATACTGAAATGAATTTGTGCTGCTGCATCAACACCGATTGGCTCGTGTAAACAATTTTCACTGAATTTGGGCAAGTAGGGTATTCCAAGAATATGTTAATTTTTACTGGGTTTTTACCAGGCGCGAATCCAGAGGGGGCCACGGCGACTTCCCCCCCCCCCCCCCCCCCCCCCCCACGCTTCTTTTCTGTGAT